>JAHZNE010004729.1:0-10345 GCA_027744055.1 Callyntrura sp. NNG-2020 | reverse complement strand
CCTATTATTCGCATTTACTTCATATGATGATTTCCATTATAACATGTGACGTGACATGCATTTACTCAATATCGAAATCTGCATTTAATACCAATAGCAAGTAAAACACTAATTACCTCATTGCATGTTCTGTATTCGGCATTATCATATACAGTTGAGCTTTGATAGCCACTTAAGTAAACTGGAGAACTATTGCTTAGTTTGATCATATTGCACTCCAGAGATGGATATTCACCTGACTGGTAAAGACAGTCAGAATTTTACAATATAATTTTAATACTACATAATACTTAAATGACATAAACTAATTCCCTTACTCCATTCACAATGGCATCCCCAAAATATATTTGTAAGAGTACAAACCTTAAGCATTAGAGAAGCCGTCAATTTATTTTAATTGAGTTGAATGCCACTGAAAGCGAAGTAACTAGATTAATAACACATGGAAACGTATTGGGACGGAGTAAAATAACAATAATTTAAATTAAAATCATGTCTATTACAGTAGCATTATTACTCCATAGTTAAACTGAACAATAGTACTCTGCGGATATTTCACGATCCCGCAATGCAGCACGAGTTTTTCTTACTGTGTAGCAAAAGGAGGAAAAGTTTGAACAGATATTGTATATTTGTAATTTCATACCATTGGGTTAACTCACTACCTAATTAAAACTCCTGGTACTAGACCAATAGGCTACAAATAAAAAAAAGTATTCATTATTCCGTGTTACGTTTAAATTGTATTTAAAAGTTAGTACAACTTGCTCTTGAAATTCTAATTAATATAGTGCGAGGAATTAAACCGTGTATGTGCTTATATGTGTATTTGGATTATCACACTTCTAAATATGCCGTGCAAAGACGTAATGTAGCTGCATGCGCGTATACAGTACACAGAAGAGAGAGACTATGCCTACCTTTTCGTTTCGGAATGGCATTTCTGCTGCATTCATTTTTGCGGTATGCTTCATGCCACAACAAACCACACAACTTTGCTCAGCTTGTTTGCGTTGCGAAAGGAATTTTGCTCTGGCATTGGCATAGCTCGAGTTTGGGGACTGCTACTGCCGGGAATGTGTAATACCAAAAAGCTTCCCTTTACATTTTTCCCTTTACATCACTATTACAATACGCATTTCAAATTGTATTCAACGTGTACAGTATCCAATTCGACATTTCACTTGCGGTCTGTGTGCTCACGTTGTGCCATTCTGTTTGCAGTATACACGCTCAGACAAATGCTGACAGTTTTATTACAAGAGCTTACGCGATAAATTTTGTTTAATGCATACTCGTATACAATTTATGAAGGAGTACGTTACAAAATCCTGCAATTTATCCTTTTAGATAATTCGATTTTTCAAACTACTTATTATCAAGTTTTCTGGTAAAGCAATTGTTTCCCAAAATACAAAAGAAAACAAAAAATTATTGGTAAATGCAACATTTTTCATTTAAGCAAAATAAATAACATCGCATTTAAAATTAGATAAGTGTTAATGTATATAGTATTTACATGTAATTATGATTAGTATTTCTACAACGAAATTATACTACTAAAATTTCTAAATAATCCATTGGATTTCTTGAGAGAGAGAGTGCCTCTTTTTAAAGCACCTTGTTAGTTGGTTGGTGTAAGCAAGCAACAACTTCGTAGCAAAACGAATTCGACGTATTTTGGTTAGCATTTACAATTCAGAGCTTACATGAGTAGCAAAGCAACTTTGTATAAAGGAAGACTAGAGCTGTTGCATCGTTTGCTCTTAGCTTCCTCAGCTTTGACTAGTTTGGATCCGACGCGATGCAAAGCGAAGGCTGCTTTGCTGGAAAACTCGAGGTTTTGAGACTTTTACTGCAAGGAGAGTGTAATTTCAAAAAGCATCTCTCTAAATTAGCTACGACTGCAGAGAGTAGCTGGTTGCAAGCAGCAGCTTTACACCAAGTACAAACTCCCATTCCAAATTCCTGTATTTGCCTGTGTGCCCACAAATTTCAACAAGCCTAGCAAGTGGCAACTACTTCGTTGGTGTATCGATAATGTAACTTACAATTTACAATAAAATTAGGGCAAAACTGCTTCCCTAACATTTCGAATGAGGACAGCAAAATTATTCTGTTGACATCTGAGGGTTTTGATGCAGGTTTTTATTGAAAATGCTATTGTGTGGACGTAATATGATGTTGTAAGCGTTTAGAAGGCACCTAACATTTATTTCTCTATTATGTGGTATTGGTGCACCATGAGTCATCATTGATGACAAATTTTCTATCGTTTTGGCCTGTTGATTCATGAAAATAGATAGAAAGCTTCCACCACGTAATGCGTAAAATGATGCTCCTAAATTTGTTTCGTTTAACTGGCATAGCTCGTGGATTGTATTGGCCACCATCAATTTGTATTTTTTAAATAGCGCCAACCGACTTTTGGCAAACTTTCCATCATAGTTTGATATTTGTCTGCGAGTCAGAAATAGATGGGTAGTCAAAAGAACTTAGCACGAAAGTCAGCCACGCAGCACAAACCGAAAAAGGTACACAACATTGTACCTTCTAAGAATGCTGCCTCTGGATAGTGAATGCCTGAAGAAAATGACTGCATAACTAATAATGAAGATACATTATGTAAAATTACTTGTGAAATGCACACGAGAATAAAATTATCAAGGAAGACTTATCAAATATAATATAAGGAGAGGCTAGATTTACATTTATATCCAAGTTCCACATGTGAAGATGGTTATGATAATTTCTGAAGGTGTTCTTTCCCAGTGCGTCAGGTTGAACTGAAAAAATGAAGTTGCTCTTTGCAGTCGCAAAATTATCATCTATATCTATTGCAACAATATAATACATTACTCCAGTCATAGTTTCATTTGGATTAAACTATTGAATCAATCAGAATCAATGTCTCTTAATCAAATTGGTTTCATATTAGATTAGTAGTGATTAGACGAATCCATAAATTAGTCGGTTTATCAATAATCTAATTATTTTTGATTCGATCAAACATCAAAAGCAATACACCAACAAATGTTGCAAGTTTTGAACAACTTAATTTAGATATAATTTAATAGCATGACATAACAGTACAATGCAAAACATCACACACGTAACATGTAAGATTACAACACATATAAGGAAGGTAAGTTAATCCACCAGAAGTTCCATGAGTTTCATCGCGCTTTCTGGGCCATTTTTAAAAATTTGTTTATAGCTTTAAGACTGTCGTATCGTTTTAAAGTTTCTGTCAAAAGGCAATAATGAACATTTATAAATTTATAAATAGTTTTCATAGTTAATTGAAGCATGTAAAATATAGAGTATTGATTTAGCAGTTGCCTTACGTCTTGATTAACTTCACAGCTTTCAATTTTAGGTCAACATCATCCTCCATCTGGTTTACGAGCTTGTAAAATTTCAAGAGCATATCTACTTTGTACCAGTTATCTGGTTTTGACATAATCAGTTTTCTCATGCTTTCCTTCAAACCTTTTACTTCGTATTTTTGAGCTGCTGTAAAGAGTTCCAAAGCCACCACAAAATTGTCTTCTGGCTTGGTGGTGCCACCCAAATACATGTATTCGATCAGAGCTTGAGCGCTCACCTCTGACAATTCTGGCATCTTAAGAAAGTTTGGCTTGGAGTCCCCAAAGCTGCCTTTTACAAGACTTTCAAAGACAGGACTGTGAGCTTAAACGAGGCAAACTTCAAATAAAAGAAAATTAGATCATTTTGGGCATTTTCTTTAACTAACAAAATTAGTTTCCACTTTCTATCGCAAAGGGGCGCTGCATTTACTGAGAACTTGCATATTGTCAATCTCACTCACAATATATTTCATAACGGTGACGTCATCTTTTTAAATTAATTTGTATAGACATAAAGTATGCTGCCAACTGTGAAAACATGATAGGCTCGTGTACTCAACAAATCATTCGATGAGAATTATAGGTAAGGATGAATATACAACTTTGATATAATTTTGTAACCGAAACAATACATGCATAGGTGTCCACCAGTTTTCATTTGAGTTGGTGGAGAAAATACGAAAAGTTTTACAAAAGGTGAAGCAATTGAGCGATAAGGTGATGGTGATTCAAGTATACTCATCATTAAGAGAATAAGTAGTACTAGTGCAAAATATAAATGTAGAGATAAATGTATCGTTTCACTAATATCTAAATGCATGTGCATTCACTCATTATCTTAAAGCTCAAGTATAGAGCAAACCATCAGTCACAAAAATAAGTTCAGGTTCAATGGCAGATAACACAAGCAGAGATGTATGGAGAATTAAAATTGCCAGACCATGATTATGAGGAATATGGTAGCACATTATGCTTGCATTGGCACTGGATAATTTTAACACCACGAGTAAAAAATTATGTTACCTCAGGGCCGCTGGACAATTGCACCTTTCAATGTTGAATAAAAGTCGTGGAAGATATGTATTTATTTCTTTACATTTATTTATCTCCCAAACTTGGCCAAGTTGGTAAAGTACATTAGAAGTAGCGGGAAAAGAGTTCCATGGGTGTCTCTTCCGGGGCGAGTTTTTCTTCTCTTTAATTGGGAACAAAATCACAAGCTTATTGCACTCCGCCAAGGCAATTTTAGATATAATGCAGCCTTTGCAAACTTCACCCGCAATAAGAAAATATATGAAACTGGAATTTGCTTTAACAAAATTGTATGCTTTATGGTCACCAGGGTTGAATATATTTGTTAGATAAATAAATAAAAGTGATAGATGCTACATACATTGTAGTATTGCTACTAAGCGTCGACGTATATCAAATAGTCCAAATAAAAAGTTCCGATGATAAAATTGACAGATATATTAGCAACAAACATCACACGAATAAGAAATTAATTTAAACAATATGTGAAACTATTCTAAAATATGCACCCGAGAGGTTGCAGGAATCAATTTTTCTCAGAACCGCCTCTAATTTACTTACGTTTGCAACTCATCTTAGCATTATAACTTATAATTTATAAGGTTCCATGATAAGCCATTAAAAATAAAATCTACAAAACTGCTCATTGCGTCCAATGGCTTAATATGAAACTGTATAATGCTAAGATGAGTGACATATGTGGATCAGAAGCGATTCCGAAAAAAAATTAATTCCGGTATGCTCTCGTCAGTTGCTACGACGGATGTACGAATGCGTAAATGCAAAAAATCTGTTGTTGTATATGCTTACTTCATCTCGTTCCATAGTACTGTTGATAGAAAAATGAAAAATGTTAATGAAATGTGTCATTACAAGAAAAACGCTATGCGTTAGATCAAAATATAATTTGAAAAAGGAGTGTGTTTTACATATTTCCTATTGCTTTTAACTACTGCTTCACATTTGTGTAGCACTATTGACATGATAACAAATACTGTACATATTCCTTCAGTCAAATAAATAAAAGCTTCATGAGTCCCATGGCACCCTCGGGATCACTTTTAAAAAGTTGTTTGTAGCTTTCAGATTGCTGGATAGCCTCAATATTCCTTTGTGGAGAACAAATTAAACATTCACAATATCAGTGTCATGTCCTGCCTAGCTACACAAAATATCAAATGAATGCTGTTAATAATATTTCTCGTTTTCCTTACGTCTTAATTAATTTCACAGCTTTTGCCTTTAGATTCTCCTCTCCAGTTGCGCATTTTACAAGGTCATAAAATTTCATGAGCATGTCAACCTTGTACCAGTTATCCGGTTTTAAGAGGAGCAACTTTCTCATGCTATCTTTCAAACCTTTCACTTCGTACTTTTGTGCGGCGGTGTAGAGTTCCAGCGCCACAACGCAGTTTTCTTCTGGTTTGATGGTGCTTCCTAAATACATGTAATCTATCAGAGCTGAAGCACTCATCTCTGACAACTCTGGCATTTTAAGAAAGTTTGACTTTGAGTCCCCGAAGGTTCCTTTAATCAGACTGTCAAATGTGGAACTGTGAGCTGCAATTTGGGAAAATTGTAAGATATTAAGTTATATGTACGGAGATGTTGTAATTTGTTAATGTTACCAATTAAAAACGCTCGGTGACATGGGACTGCTTTTCCGGTAGACGGTATTATAGATAGGTCAGAACCAATGCGATCCGTTAAGAGTTTATTGTTTACTGCCGTTAAGTCTTTCAGCTTGAGGAACGAAAGACAGCCGCATTCTGTAGGATACAAAGTTATCAAAATCTCGAGTTCGCCATCGAAGTTGTGACTTGTGGTGTGCCAGAAATTAGTCCCTGCATGACTTGAAAAGAATATCCTGTTCCATTCTAACACAAATGGTTTGTTCTCTGCTGGTGGAGTAACGGATGTATCTGAAATACATTTCAATTACCCTTCAACTTAAATTAGTCCCATCAACAATTTAGTATCTTTTAAAGTTGTGCTGGAATTGTTTACTTTTCACAGTTGCTTTCAATGTGGTTCTCTGTGATGTGTCACTCCCGTTGTACAAAAATCCAAAATTATGTATTGTTAGCTCAGTAGTTATATTGAGTCCTTCCTTGTGCGCAGTAGTATAAAGTTCTTGCAGACAAGAATCACTACTACTTATTCTAGCTTTATTCCACATTTCTTCCCACCAATATCCAACTTCCAACTCCATCCTTTTACCAGATAAAGCGCCATGCAATTTACTGAAAATCTCATTATGGAGGCTTCCAGCGTTTTCATTTACAGGGCACCAAGACGTGTCAAAGGATACTTTTCGAAAGTCTAAATTACCTTCCTTGTACAAATCATCCTTTCCAAATTCAATTTTTTGTTTTTTAGCAAGAAAAAATTCCATTTTTTACTTTTGGAAATTCTCTGCTGGTACTGAAATTCACAACTGATATTTGAAGAAGCTGATTGAGCACTGAGTTATTGACTGCCACTTTTGGTAGCTTATCAAAACGTAAACACGTTACGCAACCGGTGGCATTATATATTTTTCATATGCATGTAATGTGGAGGCTTGATGAGGATGTTCAAACAAAAAGTGGAATGTTCTGTACTAATTGTACAGTTAGGGAAAAAATTGAATCAGGCAGTGTATCCTGAAAATGTAACTGTCCACTGTACTATCTCCACGTATTTGTTGTCCCCTTCTTTTTGCTACGAATATACAGTTCTCGATACAACTTAACTTCATGATAGTAGTCCGATCACATTGCTGACCACTAGGTTTATTATCCCAACTGACAGTTGGCTAACTGTGTATCCCGTATTACCTTTACAGTTGTAATGGTTGAGCCATCATTCACCTTTCGTTGAAAATCCGTTTGTCTGTTACTTTGCTATGCAATAGTTTAATTCCAAAGTTGTTTATTTACAATGTATTTTCCAATAACAATTACGATCGGATTTGGTTTCTTTGTTTGTAGTAGCCGAAATATTATGTCGCTGACCGCAAAAATTCGGATAAAGGATAAATACAAAATAATGCAACAGTGGATCAGTCGGACTGGATTCTTTTCAAAAGAATTTATATCATATATTGATTTAACGACAGGTCCAAACTCAAATGAATTGTAATGGGAAATTGTATGGAAATGCTGCTGGAATTTTCAATTATTATTGTTGAGTAGGAATTAAATAACAAAAAGCCAGGTTATTACAAACTAACTAAACTAGTCCCACATAATTTTCTTTTGTTGTGTATTCCAGTCGTCTGGTGATGATACCCTCGTAGAGAATTTTGTCAGATGTCGCTATTTGATAGCATGGGCCAGCAATTTGGCAATATTGTGGATGGGTCCATGAGCGTCTTATAGATGACATAAAATCTCAAAACGAACGAAACGTGCGAAGTTATTATTGGATATGATAGTTATTACGGGATAAACGATTTGGTCAAATTCAATCTATAAATGTAACCAACCCTGAGAAGTCTATTACTAAAAATATAAAAATATTATTTTTTTTGTGATTTCCAGGACTAAAATATTATTCGGCGGGGATTCTACGTTCGTCTTATACTTAAAATGGTTCAGCAGTTTGACTGTCCAAGAGTTGTTTAATTTCCACCGGTTGTTGTCATGTTCATTGCAAACTTTGTCGTTTTAAGCAGATTCCCAAAATTTACATATCTGTTGTTATTAACGTTGTAAATGTACCATCAAAATATTGATTGTGATGTTGGGCCCTGGATGTATCAACAAGTCGAACAACAGGAAACAGTCAGGTTAATCCAACTGCATCAGGTATAGTACGTTGTGGCTCAAGTTTCTGGGTTTGTGAAGTAAACTGTTTCATGGTATTAATTATCACATCGTACCTAAGTGCCATTATTATCATGCAAAAATACCGAACATCTTAATTTATGCTAAAGCGTCGACATGGTTCATTTCCATATGCCATTTAATATTACGATTGATAAGGCAACACGCTGACTGTGCCAACTTGAAATAACGTCTATGCTTCAGAGTGTGCACTATATTAGACCGTTGATCCCTGGAAATGTTGTAAAATGTTTTGATCATACCAAAAGTAAAACTTGTATGTACAATTTCCGACCGGAGTCCAAATAGACAATATTTGATGGCAAATATAAAACCAAGTTAGTTGACATACAAGTGTGTTTGCATTTTCTCGATCGTCGCAACTGTGTTATCATCAATTGATGCCCCCAATTAAGTTGCTGATAATTGCATAAATATGATATAATCTGTTACACATCAAAAACTTTCGGAAGCGACATGAAGTATTCAGATTTTATTACACCATTTTGTACATGGGCATTTTATATATAACAGCGTGAATATGTTCCTTATCATGTATTTATCAATTAATACACGCTGCCATTTAATTTATGTATAGTATACATTGTAACATATCGCTACAAATATGCCATTATTAAAATACGAAAAATACAGCAATTATATTGACAGTGCAGAAGTTTGCATAAATAAAATGGTTTAGCGCTCACTTTGACTCACCTTGTGCAGTATTATTCTCAATTATTATAAATTGCAACTAATCAATGAAAATGATTGTTGAAAAATAATCGTATAAAATTATGCATTTACGGAGAAATTGCATAATGTCAACCTCCTTCCAATATATGTCATACGTTTAAACAGGTCACACATGTGGTATTTAGAAGTGGAAACAACACAATAGGTATGGGTTTGCGTTAAAATATTGTGTTATTTCATGTGGATTATTATTGCAATCAGCGATAACAACCCCACTTCATATCACATTTGTACGCATATTTTATCAGCAGAAAAAGAGAACAAAACTGTAAACATTACGAAGAATGACTAAACAGTAGTAGAATTACTGGACCTCAATGTATGATGAGGTAAACATAAATTATTCATATTCTGAGCTGAAGTAACCTGAAAAAGTATGTGAAGTTACTAATAACTTTATTCTGAATCTTCAAAGTAACTGTATTTTGTTACTTTGCTTACTTTTTTGTTGAAGTAACGAGTGTTTCTGAATAAGTTTATTCCGAAACTTTTTTTGGTCATCGCTAACCACAAAAAGTATGTAACTTTTCTAACCTTGCTCATGAGCATGGTAGGTCTACTTACTACAACATAGAATCGAAAGACTGTAAACTCTGTTGCATCAGGAACAATATTTACGCCCACGATTACCATTTCGTTGCATTTTTACCACATGAATTGTGCAACAGCATTGTAGTATTAATGCAATTTTATCATAATGTGCTGTTTTGGTCCGATTTTTTTATTTATTTTAAAGCCAAGTATTATAAGCCGTCAAGTCAATCGTGAAGTTGGTAAACGTATGGTGAATAGCAAATGGACCGGTGATATAAACTTGATATCGGATAGCTCGCAAATTTGTAAATTTCAATTTCTCTTAACTATGGATGAAGATTACTTATTACTTGAACGCACCTGGAGCAGAGTAAAAATTTGAAGTTGGCTATGGTCCTGACATTTTATTGGCCGTGACATTCGATAATCCCAAACAAAGCCAATACCAACTATAAACTTAAAATCGGCCAACGGAGCTTACTAAATGTACTGCATATTTTCTACCTTGCCCTCCAGCTGCTCTCGTTCAAAACATGATAAACTAATGGGCACGTTGCATTTAAAAAGTTTGCTGAATCACATAGAGTTTTATGAAGCTAAACTCACAACAGGTAATTTAATTGTTGCATGATTTAGTACCGTTGTTTGAAAGGCACTTGGATACAATGACTTGCATTTGTGATAGTTTGCTTCGGCGGAATAAGGTTGAGAAAGAAAAGCTAAAACGTATATAAGTGAAGTGACTGTCACCGTCACTGCCTGACTGCCTCTCAACCTAATGCTTACTTGGAAATGATGATGATAATGATGAAGCATTGGCTGAAGCACACTTTTGCATATTGC
>JAHZNE010004728.1:0-16109 GCA_027744055.1 Callyntrura sp. NNG-2020 | reverse complement strand
TGAATTGAAATTACCAATTAACTCAATTGTTAATTGTTATTCGTCAAATACGAATATTATTTCTCAATTACCAAAGCCTGTGTATTCGTATTCTAATTGAAAACACCCGTAGTAATCAGGCATTTTCAGATTTTTACTTTGTCCCTGTCATCTTGAAGAACTTCCAATGATGAAATGCAATGGAAACGCTAATCTGACAAGTTAAATTTTGCAGATAGATCAACGATTATGACTATAAAAGCTTTGATCAAAAGGAAGGGAAATCGTAACAAAGAAAATGACCGTATATTTCTACGATATTAATGAATCCGAGAGAAATTGAGATCATTGTGTAAGCGTGGGAAGCATTCAAATGAAGATGAAGGAGACGGCACATGGAGGATAGTGTATGAAGTCCCTTTGCGATGGGGCACATGAAACAAAAATAAGCAGAAACTTTGGATCTAAAATAACGGACATAAACTATTATCCAAATCATGAAACTTTGATTTGAGAAACATTTAATGAGCCTATCTACCGCTTGATGTAACGCTAACGGCAATACGGTGGTGGAATGGCAAGAAAAAAGAATATAGAACATGGTCCAGAACTCCTCTAAAATTAAAAATAGCTATACAAACTGTAGAATTTATGACAATTAGCTTTCAGTACTATTTTGAACGCAGCATTTAATGTTTTCTCGCTCTCCAAAATCGCTCACATAAAAAAAGGGAACCTGTTTTGAAGAATGTTGCCCGACTTAAGACAAATGCTTTATGTCGATTTTCGCAGATATTATTATTATATTCTATTTACCATTTAATATTCGAACCAGACGGTCACGCTCACGCTAACTATATGTACTAATATGTGGATATGTACCCAATTTAGTACTCGGTAGGAACATATTATCATCATACATCATACTTGCAGGACGTGCACATTATGCGGTTGCATAAAAAAATCGAAAATTGCTATCCATCCAGCCTGTGTGCTTGCAACATTTTGCAACCTGCACCCCAATCACCTTTCTCATGGCTTGCAATATATCACTTTTGGGAAGGAAACCCACAGAAGGAATCCGGTGAATCCCGATTTCCTAAGTGGCTTACTCAAACTACCCACTGTTCCTCCTTGCCACCTTTATTTACCTCGAAAAGTCATAAAAGAAGAGAGAACGAAGAGAAGAAAAGGTGTACACAAAATGAAGCATGGGAATTAAGGATCTTCATTCTTCACAAGAGTTATAGGCCCATTATTTATAAAGAATTATTATATTAGCCATTCAAACCAGCCAGCGATGACCTTCTGTTTTTGATGACACGCAAAAGGTAATCTCGTCTTCGTCATTCAATTCATCGTGGGTTACCTCTGCGGCCTCTAAAATAGCGCGTTGAGCTTAATTGAATGGAGAAAAATGAGGTTGAGGTTAAATTATTACAAAATTATTATCGAGTAGCAATAGTAGTATTCCTCTTTAAAGTTCACAATTTGACGTAGTTGTTCAAGGCAAAGGAGTACTTTTTTAAAGAGAAACCTCAACCCAAAATTAAACGTCGAAAACAAGTAAATTTTCTCTCTCTCTCTCTCTCTCTTCCTCCTTCCTTTGATTCAGATTCCAATTTGTCGATTTCACCCACACGACACAAGCAGTACAGCCTCTTCCAATTTTTTCATCCTCCCAACTACCTTTAAACACAAGTGAGGTGAGCTACAACAACTCTTTTGCTACTTGAGATAAGAGAAAAAGTCACGTAAATTTTTATTTGATAGGTAATCTAATTTGGTTTTGTCGGTTTCACTTTTTGTTTTCCTCGTGTTTCCCCTGAACACAGGCCTCTTCTCTGCTTTGTTAGACCCAGTTAAGTGCCGCTTTTGTTCCCGTGCTAAAAAGGAACATTAGCAGTCTCATTTCTCTCCTCCATCCTTAATCGATGTTGTGATAGGGAGAGATCTCACAATCGCTGCTCGTAAAAGCTAAGCAGGACATCAACATCCAAAGTCACATCTGCTGGTACATATAGCATAATACATACTTTATAACGTGAGCAGTATGTACGTAATGTACTACGCTGAGACATTACTCTTTTCTAATCGAATAATAGTGTGTTCCAACAACAACAACAGCAAGAAACACTGCTAATGTAGCCAAAAAACATACACTTTTCCCTTAAAGGCCATTTCAAAACCTATCGTGTAATGTCTTTAAAAATCTTAGCTTTTTAGTATATACATATATCTCGTTTCGATTTTTCAGGGAGAAAAGTAGGGTAAAATGGTAGTGCATAAATACTTAAACAACAAACTGGGCCAATATAAGCGGTTTAAATGGACGTTTAGCTCACCCGCTCCCTTTTTTCGTTTCTCAAAGCAATCTTCTCAGAATGTGAAAACGTGCCAGAGTACCAAATATTTTGACGTGGTTATCCTTTCGAAACTGCCGTTTTCTGTTTTTATTTTTATTTTTCTTCCTTTCCAAATCCAATCGTGATCTTAAAAAAGCGGCCCCAACACGTGTAGGTATGTATATTAAGCTTACAGCAATTTTGTCCGGACAAAACTTGTTTTTCTCTACTTTTTTATCCCGTTTCAAAAATGGCGTCATGTTTGCGTGACATGTTGAGCAGCATTGATTTTTTGGATGAAACGTGTATGCCTATTTTTGCAACTTGTACCACTTTCTCTAACTTGTTTCCCGGTAAGTAAATCCCAGTAAATGGCAATACTAACACCATCAGTGTGATCATTCAGAAGCCCAATAAATGACATTTCTACGTACCTATCCGCCATATAAAACACCTTTCGTGTCCTAACACGTGTGTTTCTATGTCCCTTATATGCACTTGGAAGATGAAGACCGTAATACATTATTGATGTTAAACGAATAAATGAAAGAATCGCCATCTTCTTAAAATTGTAATGAAACTATGCGTGTACTATTCTTTAGAAAATCAGCGAAAGAGAAAAATACCGGCTCAGTTTGGTTCAGCTTGGCTGAATTCGGTTGTCTCGTATAACGTATTACAAATATAAAGGCTCAGGAATTTCATGTTTCCCGTCTGTATATAAAGCTCTACTACGGTTTCCTTATATGGATACTCCAGTATATATTTCTGAATACGCGCTATATTTATTAAAGATGTCTACGTTCCTTTAACTTGTACTTATCTTATAAAACAACCAAAAAAATCCCAATAGTAGGCATGTTCAAGCTGTCATTATTAGTTAGAAGAAAGCTATTACCCGGAAACACGAGAGGCTAGCATATCCAGAAAAAAAATGCAGTGCGAACCTTTATACAGCATTTGCTTCAACAACCAAAAACATCACTACTATCGCATCATTACGTAAAAAATGCTGTGGTGTTTGTTGAAACTCTACTTCAGTTTGTAAAGCGTATCTGATAGGCTTCCCTCTTCAAAATCTCCAATTGTCTCGA
Source organism: Callyntrura sp. NNG-2020 (assembly GCA_027744055.1). Taxonomy (NCBI): domain Eukaryota; kingdom Metazoa; phylum Arthropoda; class Collembola; order Entomobryomorpha; family Paronellidae; genus Callyntrura; species Callyntrura sp. NNG-2020. The sequence continues at coordinate 12,691 of JAHZNE010004728.1, read as the reverse complement.
AATGGCAAACAATTTACTTTTTTCTCGTTTTCCAGAAAGAAAGTGTTCGTTTTCCTTTATTCTTTGACTCACCGCGGCTTGTCGTATAGGAGTTTAGATGCCGTACTTGTAAGCGCAGATCTATATAGTCTTAATCGTGTAAACCTGCAAAGTCTCCCACACAGTTTCTCTTGAAAAAATTCGGATAGAAGAAAATGTATACTTGTGTCACTGAATGTAATATGTATTTTCCTACATGTGTCTGGATCACAAAAGCCAACGCTGTGATTAAGAAGATGAAAACAAGACGACGGTCGACGACCAAACCAAGACCAAGAAGATGACTAGAAGGATATGCAATGTAGGCAGCATTACAAGTACGGAAGATAATGATTATTCTTTTACGTAAGGGAAGGAAAAGCGTATACGAGGTGGTTACTACTCCCAACAGTGATGGAGTTTGAGGGGAAGGGACAAATAACATTGAACTTAGGAAAAAATAAACTTCTCTGGACTGGACTCGTCTTGAAATAGCTTTTTGCCAATGAATTGTATCCGCTAGTGAAAATGGATAGGCTCATGAGCTCCATTCCCATTTATTTTTTCCGGTGAAAGGAAAAAATAAATGGGACGGGGAAGTGGAAGTGAAAGGAAGTATGCCAGAATGGACAATGAACGTATGTGCTAGTGGTCAATATAAGGAAGAAGACATTCTTTAAAGCGAGCGATAGTATAAATAATACAAATAAGAACAAGTACAACATAACAAGGAAAATTGTTTCAGGGAACCAGCAATATACCGCAACAATGGTTTTAAAATGACTATTTAATAGGCATATATTATCAAAAGTTGAAAACTTTTAGTCACGTACGGATACAAGTAGACACACGTACGCACATGTCGTCAAACTACTACTGTTGTGCCAAAATACATCAAAATCCATGTATAAAGGAATAGACAGTAATAAAGTTTATGGAAAAATAACCGAGCCTAATAGCTTCCGGTTGAACATGTCAACGTCAACCATTGCCTTCTTGGTATGATTATATGTAGGGTCATTTTGTCTGATAAATTTTCCCACGAACGAATGATCTATGGATGTTGGTCCTTGTAAGTATTTATGTTACTGTTAGAATGCCAAGTATTTCGCAAAACAATCGATTATATTATACTTTTAGAGAGTTATTTGTAGTCTACGTTTGAGCTTCGTATTACTGAATTTGGAAGGGCAAAGTTTCTATACACGTAAAGGCATGTGACTTGCTGGGAGACATCAAAAGACTTGGAGTATCTTGTGACTGTGACGTGGTCAAAGACTTGTGTCCTTGACCACTAGTTGGCAATGTCAAGCATTATCTTGCTTCTTGAAGCAAGACCTTGAACTCTTCAATACTGATGCTGCTCATCGTTTATCTGTGAATCATTCTGGTGGTTTTGTGTTTTTATCTTTATCACGAGCGGAGAACGTATTTGTCTTGTAATCAGTTATAATGCATAACTGAGATATATGCTAAATGATATTTCAAAATTCTATAATAAAGGAAACTAGATAGAAAACAATTGCAGATCAATTATTAATGACGAGGGTATACCGTCAACGATTGTCTTATGCCGTCCATTTCCAATGCCTCAATTTTCAAACTTTTACTTTTAGACATTTCACTTCCCCATCTTAAATAATGCTGACTGGTTGATCTTCACAATCTGATCACATATATATGGCCGAATAGAGAATAATTTTCATTCCTTACGTTAGTTTCACTCCAACTATTCTTTAGTATTCTTTAGTATGAAGGGTAAAATTAAAGTCTTGTATGATTAGAATGTGATTAGTGCTCGAGAGTTTTATGCTTAACCGACTTCATGACAATAGAAAAAATCTCGCATATAGTAGATGAAATGCCTGAGAAAAAGTCGGGATTTAAAGGAAAAAATGTTTCATTCCTTTAAGAGTTAGTCATTTTCTTGCTCTGATTATTTTGAGTCTGGTTTGATTACTGTTGCTATAGAAATACGAGTGTAATACGTTTGGTTTCCAGGAACAACGTAAAAAGGAATGATATTAAGCATCTCCAAGTAACGTACGACATCATGCTTTGTACTTCTTCAAATAAGAAATCCTTTGAGATTCTGGAGTATTGCAATTTTATAGCATTTTTATAGAGCATTTTCAAAATAGTAGGGTAACATAGAATAGCGTACGGAAATCTCAGTTTTATTATTCGGCATAAAAATAGGAACCATAACACAACAGCCAATAATAGATATTCCAAATCGTTAGGGTTGAAAACACCAAATCCATCTTCCCTTAAAATTACTCAATAAAATTGTGGTTTTGGCACGTTGCAACATTTCACTTTACTGACACATACTGATTCTTTCATTTTTAAGAAACAGGAAACCACACTTTATGACGCTGGATGTCTGCACTAGTGAAAATCATTTTGTAACCAAACAAATCTGGCAAATGTTTATCATGTCGAATTTGATTCATACTCCGATATGATCTGGCCACATATCAGGGCATTCCAAATTTGCAATCGTACCTCCGACACGATGCGCAATGAGGTTTTTTACTTTTATGATGATTATCCATCTGTCTGAATCTGTTACTTTTTTTGCTCCTGTGTATTTAAGTATATTTTAATTTAGAACAATGCAAGAAGCAATTCCGCGTAGCTAAGTGGTGAATCATTCTCAGATCAAAATCTATTTATATATTTGTATCATGTTGTCTCAGTGTTCAAGGTTCACCAAAGCAGTAAATTTGAAACTGCTTTTGAAAAGTAAATACCATTAAAATGGTCATAACGGTCAAACGATTTCAAATTTGAAAAACTAACTTAACTTTTTTTGCATGTTAAATTTTTTATTTAACCAAACCAAGTTGCAAAAGTAAAAGTCTGTTAACGGTTTCCTTTGTCCGATAGATCTAAAAATTGCTGACAAATGTCTAGGAATAATGCATTTTTACAACAAAACTTCTTTTCTCGAACTAGTTTGGTGACAGACACGCAGATAAACAGACGGATAACGTAAAGTTGATAAGTGGCTTCTTCACTTCATAATTTTGTATTCTCATATTTTTCTCCTATGAATGTCGAGACCCTCTTAAACTGTAAATCTTGTTTTCATACAACCCAAAATCTTTCCCTGAAGTAGTAAATGAACCCTTTATTCGTGGTAGCAGACGGCACAGCCAAACCAAACCACACGTACCATCAAAATAACTTTTGTAATTTACCTTTTCCACTTTCCCAGTAGTTTCATTGCGCTCCTATTACTAATGCTACACACACACAGCATAGGCATTTTCATATAATAGAGGGAATGCGTGCACTTCACCAAAAATTACATCCAAAAAAGGACTTTCCATTTGGCACGCAGTAGAAAAAGATAAATTTTTCTCAGATATGCATATCTCTTATTTCCACTTAAAATACGAAAATAATAGATCACATCTCGTGATCTTCCCAGTTTCCTGCTTGAATAATATGTATGTATCTAATGTTCAAATGCTCCTAAAGCTTACTTTGCGTAACAGCATTTGCTTGCACTCAACCTTTTTTCTCTAATAAGATTTTCATTTTGTTGCCAAAAATGAGTTACTTTTTTGCGCAAAAGAGTTATTTCTTTTGATACCATTTTCTTAAGCTTATTGAAATAAAAGGAAACACTGTATGTCCCTATTTTGCAGTTTTTTATACTTGAACACTCACAGCTTACGTGGCCCAAAACGTACAATCCCACCACTCTTTTCAAAGTCTTTCTTAAATTTCCCCGTTATAGACACCATGTAAGAAGCATAATGGCCGTTCTTTTATTGCAAAGCAATTTTGGACTTCTCTGTAAAAAAATTGGTTTAAAGTAACTTTATTCGTGGAGCAAAATACTAGATAAATGTCTACATTCACCTATTTCATTTCTCGATCGGATATTCTGAAAGCAAATACGATGTGTCAGTTAAAGTCAGTCACCCCAAAAGGGTACTTACTCCTCTTATCTCATCTTTGTATCGCCGTATATCTTGTATAGTCTCCGGTAGCTATATCTTCACAAGGAAATTCAGAGCGTCTGTTGTAAAAACGCTGACTGTTATAAAATCTGAAGAGTGCACAGGGCCACATGGGCAGGAAGTAGGATAACGTTCTTTCTTCTTGGCACCCTTTTTGTCTTGACTTTCTCCAGCCTTTGGCCTTTTATACTTGGTGCTTGTGTGAGTATACACCGAACTCCGCTCCGGTAGGGAGTTCACAGTGGTGGTGGTGATAGTGTATGGTTTATTAGAAGAGTAAAGGGAAGCGAAAAAGAAGCCTTTGGCCCTTTTGTAATTTAGCGGGTTCAAAAAAGGTAGAATAGAATGCATTATGCATGTGCCATTTTTTGGGAGGTTAGTGTAAGGCGTGTGTATTGCCTACCTACCTACCTACCTATATGCATACTAACTCATGACTTTACTGTACGCATAGGTTCTCGTCTATTGCGTGATGTTAGAAGAGAGGTGGTTGGTAGTAACGTGAATGAATACTATGATTGTAAAATCGCGAGAAGATTCATTTGATATCCACCGAGAGTATACACATAGCAAGTTATATGCTTTCTTTTATCTTTTTAACATATCACTAGAGAATAGCATAATGTAGAATTTTCAGGTTGTGTAGAAGAAAAAGAGAAAATCTGAAAAGGAGGGAAGGAAGCGTGTACACACTGACTCCCCATGGGCACCATGCCAGGAGAAACTCTTCAACAAACTTAGCTTGAAGAAGAACAGGAAGTAAGAGCCATTTTGCATTGCATATTAAACTTTCGGCCTAAAAATTTAAAAGTAGGAAAAACACCGTGATGCAGAGAACAAATTTCAGTAATCGTGCTTTAGATTTGTGTAGTGCCCAAGCCCAGTCAACCGAGTTTACAGACGGGTTGGTAGTATGTGAGTATTAAGACATTCGAAATCAATTTTTATCTGGAAAGAAATTTTAATTAGACAAATTTCCTTACCTGCATCGGCTGCAGACAACAAAAGAATCACCAGGATCCAAAGAAGGTGGGAAGGGAAGCTACCAACAAGTCCACCGGGGACCGGGATAAAAGCCAGACCGTGGACCGACGGGGTTGTTGATCTTTGAAGCATTGTCGCGGAGGAGGATACCACTCCTCTCCTGCTGTTGCTGTGGCTTGTGCAAATTGAGCAATTAAAATGCACAAGGGAGCGTCTCATCGTCCATCCATTTTTGCAAAGTGGAAGCAGCAACAGCCAGACCAGAATAACGGATACGAGAACCAAAAGTAAAGGGTACAGCGAAGAAGAGGTAGATAGGTAGACGTGGCTTTACTTATCTCGTAAATAATCACATTTGTCGGGAAGTGGTGGTGCAAATACTTTTTGGTGTGGAAATTCTCCTATCTACTTTCTCTCTGGTGCGGAGATGTCTTCTTTTTATCTGAAAACATAACCATAAAAATTGTGTCTCTTATTATCATGGAAATGCGCGATGTAAGCTAGAATTTGAATATCCCGCAAGAATAAAATTTGAAGCTGAAGCTCAAAAATTCTCGTAATGAAGATGAAACAAACAAATGTAATGCATAGATTCGTACTGTGTAATCCTTTGGTATTAAACGATACGACAAATTGTATTAAAATCCCCGCCTTTCCCTACCAACTTCAATGATGATTATTCGGTGTTGGAGCTTTCGCTTCCATAGAGTACCAAACGGCTTTTGTTTGAATTGTTTGAAATAAGGTAATAGATGGGTGTATGTGTTGGCAGTTTGATCTAATATGACATCATCCCGGAGATATGACAAGCAGCAGCTGTAAACGCAAAAAGCAGAGAGATAATTTAGTGAGTCATTACAACTGGATTGGCAACAGTCTGCTTCAATCCGAGCTGCACTGGCACTGGTTTATAATCCTTTGGTGTAACATGTCGTACGCGTTGTTACGTAAATTTGCTTCTGGCTTTTGTAGCATGCCAGTCCTAATTTGTACATAAAGTAGGATTGATGTTATTGTTTGACGCTACCAGACCTTCTATAAAAGAAAGTATGAACTTTCCAATATTCGCATACATGTACCTTGCTGAGAGGAAAGTACTTTGTGAGGTTTTAGTTACCATTCTAGGACAACACCACTGGCAGGCAAATCTGTTTTACAACGGTGTAAAACTACAATTGTGTGAAATGTGTATCCAATATTCAAGAAGCGGCAGCAAGAAACTCGGAAACTACACCACATCCTCCTCCTGACAAAGAAACACCAAAGAACGCACATAAACTAAAATTTACTAGAGAAAATGGTGAAATGGATCGAATAACAAACAACAAAAGCAGTTTTGTGTATATTACTTTTGCTTCTGTTTGCAGTCGACGAAACAAATAAGACGCAGCATTAAATATTATTGGTGTTGCTACATAATATTATTACTACGTGTACCGTGTACCTCTTATTCATGTAGTGGAGGTATATTTTGTTTGCTGCTTTCTATTCTCTTGTTTGAGTTCGTCTTTCCTAGAAAGCAAACTTGCCACTTTCTAGTTTTGCACAAAGTAGTTCATAAAATAGCTTGCTTCACGCCCTTATTGTCTCTATCGTCATGTTTATCAAATACAAGTGTATATATACTCATCTACGCAGACACGCACAACAAAATTGTATTGTGTTTGTTACTCCATTACATTTTACACTTGGTGTGTTTATTTTACTACCACCACCCGTTCCGTCCAAGCAAACAACAACACCCACCTACACACGCATAANAACACCCACCTACACACGCATAACAATGGAGAAAGTGTAGACACGCATTAGCAACAAACACCGTTGTCCTCACGACAAAATTAATCCAAGGGTGCATTTGTTGCCACGAGTTGGCTACCAGTTATTGTGTCACTTCCTGTCTCTCTTATAAGAGGAAATGAGAACAACAGTCGAGTGGTAGGGGTAACGACAACAGAAGATGATTCGTCATCGTGATCTTCTCTTTGCTTTTCCACCTACTAATCTGAGATTTGCAATCCTCTTGTTTTCCTCACTTTCACGATGCGGCTGGATATTGTTTGTTCGTTTTTGTTGCGATGCCAAAAATGTGGAAGAGACGGGGATGGGAGGACCAGAGAGCCTCACAGAGCAATCAGTAAGAACAAAGTTTGCATATTTTTTGTACAAAGGCAGACACCCCAAAGTTTATGAGAAGAAAAGCTCATAAGCAAGCTTGATACCTATACACGCCATTTTGTGGGAGAAGAAACGACGTAGTGCAAGAATCAAGATACAAGAAAGAGGGAAGTGGTAGGCGCTTTTCCAAAACTTTTGCTTCCATTCGTCATCGTGTGGTCGGGTTCAAGAGAAAAAGTTTTTTTGTTACGATATGTGGAAAGAAAATATATCAAAAATATCATAATAATAATAATATGCAATGCAGGATGAAATTATAATGGATGCTCACACACATACACACATACACTTCTACTACTACCGCCGTTTACCACTGTTCACTAAAATCTTTTATTCCTTTGGGCGTCCTTTTATTCTCAGTTTTAACCGTATCCCTTTCCTTAGCCAAAATAATAAATATAGCAAATACTTTTGCGCACAGGAAAAGTGAAATAAGTTGATGTGAGTGAATCACATCACTTTGAAATGAAATATATACTCTGGTTCCGTTTCTACTTTCTCCTTGTCTGCCTTTATAAAATGTAAATGCCCGATGGAAACAGAGAAAACGAACAGAAAGAAACAAATGGTTTGATGATTCTCTTTTCTTGTCTGGGAGCATTTCTCTAACAAGACATTGGGATGCACGCTGGTTTATAAGACAGTACACTCGGGTTGAAGAAACTGTAAATTGCAAAAAGCTAATATGATATGTCGTCTTCATTGTAACGACAATTGCATCAATATATCAAATTATATTTGCTCTTATCCTTGAAAAATCCCATAAATGTTGCAATTTGACTAAAAATTATGTTATACCAATAAAACGTTACTGTCTTATTACATTTACCATCCCCTACCTACACATGCTCTTGAACAAGTCTTTGGCTTTCTTGGAATTTCAAAAGGTCATTTACACCGGTATTATTTGCTTATAGAGCTGTCGGGGGAAAGTTGAGAGAAACCGAGAAATTTCCACCAGTACCGACGGCGTCGTCACACCCGCTGTCAATAGAAATTGAACAGAGAAACCCCGAGTAGCAGCCCACGTTTCACTCGTTGCACGTCAATTTATATTAGTAGAGTTATTTTTATAGTGTATTGGGTAATGCGAAAAAAGCATTATGAATTCATATTACGTTCACATGAAAGGTATGCACAGAGTAGTACAGGCATGCATACCTACATAAATACCGTATTTCTCCGAAAGAAAAGAGCATTTTCATGCAAAAAATAATACCAAATATTAAATTGCATTTTTTGTTTATGTTTGAGACAAACCGATTGCTAAATGAAATTATGTAGCATTGCCTCAGGATTGCTTTCCTTTTATTTTTTGTTCTCCCGATTTCTAACAAAGTTAAATATTTACAGTGCATTGTAAATGAAATTTAAATGCACTTATGTAGGCATATTTAGAACGAATACGGCACAACACCCGTAAGAAAGTTTCAGGGCTGTCTACCGTTAGCTAGTATTTTACTTTATGTCATACGCTTTACAACGGTAAATTATATAGATGAAGCAAGAAAAGATGAAATCCTTTTTACGCGAAGTTTACCACACTTTTCTCTTGTTTCTGTATACTTTTAATACATTACAATTTTTCGATAAAATAACCCGATCCCTCTTCCCGGAAATCGGTGAACATGGCTACAAAATGCTGGATATCAAGGCTACCTTTTTTGAAAGACGGGGAATATGGAATTTTATGTAAAACAGCTCCCGTTGCTGATATTTCTCTACGATACTGCAGCACGTTCTGAGAAAAATACCTAGATAGGGAGTAAGAGTAGTATTGTGGTCGTTTTTATATTTTGTGAGCCTTGTCCTTTTATGATCCCTTTACAAGAGCAATAATAACAGGAAGCCTGTATCTATAAAAAAAAAGATTCAACATGACACCAAGTTATAGTTGCTGATATGTTCCTATACTGTTGTCAAATTCCATATTTTTTCCCAAGTCTCTCGTCTGTTCAAAGAAAAAAAAAGTTTTCAAAAATAGCTGTCGACAGTGAGACTTTAGTGAACGGAGAAAGAGATGCCATTAAACAGGGTGTGCGTAGAGGAAGCAATGACTACATGCACTGTTGCAGCAGCTGAGAGCTCGTCGCAATTTGACTATAACTCAAGCAGACAGACACTTCGGAGGAGACTTTCGTTGAAAAAAATATATAACTGAGAGATCAAAAGGAAAACGATAAGTGCTTTCTCCAAAAGGAGTGAAAGAGGTAAAAGGAACTAAAGGTTACCACGGCATTTATTTGTTTCACTGTTACCACTCCTCATGCACGCCACTGCTTATAAATTCTTTTCGTGTGAAGCATTAACTTTTACTTTTAAATCAGGCCTACCAACGAACCATCACCAAATTCACATGTACACGGCAGGAATGTTGGGGGATAAGCTTCAAAAAAAGAGCAAAAGGGAAAGTGGGGAGAAGAGCAGAGAAAGAAGTGACAATGATCACCGCCGTCATCATCATCGTCGTTGCCGCCACCGCTACTACTACCATAATCGTTGATCCTATAACATCATAATATGCTCATATATCTCTTAGGCTTGATAGTTAATAGCATCCAAAAATTCCAGCAACACTTGTGGAGGTATCCATATATGCGTATATATGGATACACTCGCAGGGAATATCAGCTCTATTTCTAACACTTTCCTGTTTTGTGAGAGACAGTCAATGAAACTGAACTGGTGAGTGTGTGTGTATGGTTATGATTATTATTGTTATTGTTATTATTCCACTCTCTCTCCTTCTGTCTCCATATCCCTCCCTTTCTGTATTTTATGCACTTTTGCTTGTTGAGTGCTGAATGAGAGTGGTGGGGTAAAAGGAGCTAGTAGCTGTTTGGCGTGTGAGTGGGTGAGTGAGTGAGTGAGTGTTGATAGCAAGGCAGTCCTTTTTGCCCTTACTTTCACCACTTACCATTATCATCATCAACATGATCTCTGCCATCATCATGCACAGCTTTCACTCAAAAATATTATTACTATTACGAATAGCAAACCCAAAGCACAAAATAGGAACTTTCATCATTTCCATATCACCAGTGAAAGAAGAAAGGGAGAAAAAATGGTCCGATTCTTGTAGCCGTTATGCATGTTCGTGAAATCATGGCACTTTTGGTAGGATAATTTGGTAAAAGTGTATATTATGGCAGGACAGGGACAAAATGGCAGGATACGTTATAATAATAATAGTAAAAATAATAGTATTCATAACTCATTTTTGAAATTATTGCGTACATTTCATTCAAATGCTGAAAATGATGACTACGACGACGACGTCGACGAGGACACGCGTCATGTGATATGAAACCAAGTGAAGATAATGGTAATTCGAAGGAAATAATGTGATGCATGCGTGCGTGTTTCCATGAATAAGAGTCAGGAAGAAAGGGAGAAAAAATTGAAAGAATTTCAGCCACTTTTATGACAGTGTTGGAAACAGTCTTTTGTGTTGCGTGGAACGCCGTAAAAATTATAGCTTCTAGCATATATTTTTGTGAAATATGGTGCTACTGGTAATAATAATAACAACGTAAGTTGATAACAAATGTATACTGGTACCTCCGGCGGCAGTGCTGCTGCCGTTAAGCGTATAATGCTTTACAATAGATTGGAATTCCTGTGTTGTGTTAGTCCACCTTATAAAAGACAAAATAGGATCTCTTGGTAAAAATATTACAGCAGGGCATGCAACTGCTGGGAAAATTGCTTTCTAAAATCAAGTTCATTTTTGGTGTTATTTATGAGCATGTGTTTCGTAACATAATGTCACCCACACATTTGTTGATCCGCTAGGAAACAATGGGCAACACTTGTGTAAACAGGAGAAGTACGTATCCAAGCAAGCGTAGTTGGAGCCATTTTATAAATATCACATTGTAGTTCTTGTTAGACGTAAGTATGGTAGAAAATGTAAAGCTGTTGAGTCTTATCTGCCATGCGGGAAGAACATAAAAATGTGGTTGTGTATCTGGCTTTTTGAGGGGTATATATTCCCTTGTTACGCAGGAAGGACATGCCACATGAAATCTGGGAACGTACCTAACTACAGTACGTGGTAAGTTGGTAAGCTAGTTTATAGCCGCAATAATTATCAAATTTAGTTGGTATAACAGGGTGTTGTTATATGTTGCACGGGTGTGGTGCATGGAAAATGCACTTGTTTAATGACTATTCAAAGCGTGCGGATTGTTGTAATTGGGAAAAGATGTATAGCTCTCCTGCTTCTAGTTTCTACTAATGAACACCATCACGAACACGGGAACAACATAATGTGTCCTCCTGTGTGCCGTTCGTAGATTTCGATCAAATAATGAAATAAGAATGCAATGTAGTCATTAAAAAGAAATTAAAGAAAAAAATATCGTGGAGAGATTTTACAACTGGCGGGCATTTTTTTCGTATTTTACCCTGTACTACTATTATTTTCATTCTTTTGAGACTCGCTCCAACTTCTTTCTACCAAAGAGAATGTTTAATGCATAAAAAATTACTAATGTTTTTTGAGATATGAGAGGTATACTTGATATCCACCATACACACATACTTAAACATCACTCCCGCTGTCCCACTGCTTAAAATGTACAACAAAACCTAATCTAAAATTAAGAAGAACTACATATACTTTAAAAAAGACGTCAAAACGACGTCACAATTAAATTAAAAACTTTCAGGAGAACAGCACTTTCAACAAAAAAGTTAATGCAATGCTGTGGTGCCTGAAGGTATTGTAAAATGCAAAGAAAATCTGTTAGGACATTCTCCTGTGGATCATAGCTGTTTCCAAAGTATAACCGTTTGAAAATGCTTTATTCTGCATAGCATAAGGTCAGTGCTACTCCGAATCAAGAAACGCTTTATCAGCAATAGTTTATCTGTGTCAATCGTTATTACATTATTGTTATTACCATGCGATTGTGATATTGAAGCGAATATGTGCTAAAAACTACATCTCCATAAAAGCGCATATGCAACGGAGACGCAGGCACTATCGAACTGCTACTGCTACTCACTATCCCATTTTAACAAAAAAAAATGCAAGTTGTTCGGTGATTTCTGAACTGCTATTTTTGAATCTATCCAGTACAATCTAAATATTCCCATAAAAATGAATGCCTATGTATGTACTCTTAAATCTTTTCGTACTTTGTCAGATTTTCAATTTCGAATTTCCCTCATAACCGTTTCTTTTTATGTGTCTAATCAGTACTCCATGTTCTCCTTCGTATAAACCAAAAACAACTTGGGAAATGTTGCATATGCAATAAAACATGGAATATCACTCGCGGCAATGGGTTCTCATTTTTCTAGTTTGTACGTTACTTTCCTTTTTTTGTAGAGTAATTTCATTTTTACCTGCTACCTTGTCATTTAGGGGAAAAATGAACGGGCTCTGTTATTCTTTCGTTAGTTTTGAAAATGTGATTTTAGATTTTTTCTCCTATTAAATTATACAGCCGCAATGCAACCTAAAATTATGTACATTCCATGGACTCGAGCAGCAACTGACAAGGCGTAGGCAGGGAACTGGGAGA
>JAHZNE010004727.1:0-24333 GCA_027744055.1 Callyntrura sp. NNG-2020 | reverse complement strand
CTTATGGTAATAATATATCTGCATAGTCCCAAATTAAGAAATTATTAATAATATTCATTTACATTTCATCTAATAACAGCGGTTGTCTTACTACTCGGATAAAACACGCCCAGTATTAGGTACTTTTCAGTGAACAAAATTTATCCTGAAATTTAATTTCTACTTGCACTAATGGTCCATCTAGTCGTCCGTGCATATACCTTATTTAGCAAACTAAATACACATAAAACATTTACAAATTTGACAAAAGCTTAAAGGTCCAAGCACTTTTCCCTAAATTTAAACATTAGTCATATCCACAGGTCAGTTAAAAATGTACTACTGTTTTGGCAAGCAAAACAAGATACATCTACTTTCATAAGCCGACAAGTTGAAAAGTAGTTAAGAGTAAGGCAAGCTACACCAAAGTTAACTAAACATTTATCTTCTGAAATTTCCCATAAATAGTTGCCAAAAGCTGCATTACTACACCAATTTCAGAGCTAAAGCATTCGCAATATATTTGGTAGTTTCTTGGTTGCAGTTGCTTATTAACATAAGACAAATTAATACCAAATCAACCTTTAATACGTCGTTACAGCACTCTATTACACAACCTACTTGAAATGACCTACCCCCAATAATTGTGAAACAAACAATCATTGACTTCATAAATTATTACACATTATTTTGTTTCTGGAAAACAGTTCCTGTCTAAATAATTCGTTGTATTCGAAATAAATATATAATAACAGTTCGTTACGTCGTGAAATTGGCCGATAATTATTTGAATAATATTGACATACAGAGTTGTCTGTCACCATAGCTTGTACACCCCTTATTTCCGCCGCAGTGGTAACGGTAGCGGTATTCGGAACAATGTTATGCATCGTAAAATTGCCTTAAAGATGCATATATTCCAGAAGAAATGTGGCTAATTAACTTAAAATGACATAATATAAACATAATGAAAACACAACACTTACATTTCAACAGTAAATAAGCTTATATTACACGAAAAAGATGCAATATTTTAGACGGTAGTTGCACCAAATTCTGCGGTAGCGGTATCGGTAGCAATAAAGGCAAACTCCAGTACCGCCGATACTACAGCTGCACAACTCTGTCTTTCATCACTGCTACTATAATTTTCTCTTCCTTCTTGACTATATTCAGAAATACTTTAACCTAAACGTTTGAGCTCATTAAACTGTCACTATTGCAAATGGCGAAACAGCTTCCTCATTTTGCCAGTCGTTCCTTAAACGAGAGGTTTAAATAAGACTAGTTGAAAAATGGAACGAAATGTTTTTAAGCCTTACCTATCTTTCATGTACTTCATACTAGCCTTTCCCTTCAAGCCATCGTGGGACAGTGAAAATATTTCCAGGTTTCGAGTAACATTTGAAGTTAATTTCAAAAGGAAACAGTACAAACTTTGGAAGTTCCTCACGTTCTATACATGTTGCGTGTTTTATCTCGTTTTCATCACCACTGTCGCCGTGTTCATTTTGCCAGATCTCCTAGAAACAAAGGAGTACGCTCGCCCAATGTTTACTTTTCTCTGGGTGACTTTTGCAGTGTTTTCGATTATAAACAACGGACCTTTCTTCTTCCGTGGGAAAGATATCGTGCTTCTTGCTAATGGATCAGAGTCTCTCATCACTAACCTGGAAAGGTTTCACTTCAAAGACCCTGCGGCTTTTCGAGAATCGGAAAAATTTCGACGCTTAATTTCCTCCGTTTTGGTGGCATATTGCGTATTTCAAATGACCGTTTCTATGCCAATTTATTACATGATTCAGAAGGAGTTATGGTCGATGGGAGGAAATTGCTACAGGCTTGTGATATACTTGGGGGGACCTTCGGTGGAGCATCTGTCAGTTGTTGCAGGCCTAATGGCAGAAAGTTGGTGGATACTTCGGTTGTGGGGTTCCGGATCATTTCATATACACGTAAACTTTCTGTTTATGCTTACATTTCGCTGTGCCATTAAATATATTGTAGAGAACTATGGAAAACCGGGGAAAATAAGAAACAGTCAAGCTAAGGAAACATCCAAGTTTATTCGGGAGTCATTGTTAATTTACCGGAAACTGCGGATTCTCACCTCCATTTACAACTCGATTTATGCCGACACTTTTGTAACTCCAAACAAAACTGGAATATCGATAAGTATAGTGATTTTTACTTATGTTGCCATCCGGCTGGCGAGAAATGACCCGGTGATGTTGATGTTTAGCATCTGCATTTCTTTCGGATGCTCTGGAATGCTGATTCTATTCACAGCTTTCATGGCCATGATCAACGAGTACAGTGTAAAATTACAAACGTTTCTGAAAGGACAATTAAGCTTAAACCCGCTGGCACGACGGATGGTAAGGTCGTACAAAGTGGAATCAGTTAAGAGTGGCAGCTTTTATGGGATTCGGAAAATCACTTGTTTGACGCTTCTGGGAATAATCGGCAACATGACTGGTTCTCTGTTAATTACATATAAAGGCTAATGTTTACTTTCGAGGACATTACCTGGTATAATGATATTCCTAAAATCATAAAATGTAGATTAAAGTGGATAGTTCCACTATCAATTTATTAGAGTGAAAAAATCGTTAATTACGGGCAACGGTTACTTCAGTATTATTGGTAACACTGTACAGCTATTCCAATACTAATATCTTCTGTCCATTCCGGACAAATATATAAAAGCAACCATAAAAATCTATCTCATTCAGAATCACTTCGAATTCACATCGTATGCTTCCGGGATACGCCTCGGAAATGGGAATTTATAGCTAGTTTGAGATAAGTCGACTCCGGTATCTCGTCTTTAGTCTTGTACAGGGTGTTGTAGGTCAGATAGTGGTTTTCGCTCATACGTTTATCTGGACGACCTTATGTAGACGAGTAGTGGTCCTTATGCCTGTGCACGGACTACCTGCATTAGATGCCTATATAGAACTGGACAAAATATAATTCATTTGTTTCTATCTTTATTTTTATTTCTTTAGCCTAAATTATGCTACCACTACCTGACGATCAAATATAAATGTTTTTTATGCTACGAATATTTCTATTCTCTATAATAAAGGTCACGTAACGTGGCCCATGTTTTATATATTTCTACCATATAATGTAGTGGTAAATATGGGGTTTTTTGGCCAGTGACTTTAACCTACCTATTGATTTACTACAGAGTAAAATATATAGGGCTTCAGAGAAATTGCGGATGCATTTTGGGACCTTGTTGTTTTCTTTTGGGATCTTAAATAAATATCTTTTATAGCAGGCATGTATCCAAACATTTGCAGTTTTTCCGTGTCCCTTCTACTGCGTCTAAAGGAAAAGTTATATTAACCTGGTTAATGCATAAAAAAGTCCTAAGCTTTGACTGCATGCCTGTCACAAAATACATTTATTCGATGTTTCCAAATGAAAACTACAAGGTTTGAAAATGCATTCACGATTTCTCAGAAGCCTGGTATGTTTAAAATTTACGAATTCTGCCAAACCAACCCAAAATTAAATATGGTGTATCACCGCAAAATAAATCGACAAAAATATTGCTAGTTGTCGAATGTTCAAGTTAAGTTATGCGATCCGCAGTCCAACATAATGAGTAGTTTTCCTTGTAACTTGTCATTATTTTCTACCAGGAGCTATCTAATTTGGTATAAGTGGAGTATTTTCACAACCCATGATAGGATATTATTAATAACAAACATTTTTTGCAAAAATAAAAACAAATAAAGAAACATAATTACTTTTCGTTTAATAGTTAACGTTTATACATCCATTCAATGGTCTCACTTATTAATATAATATAAGTAACGCAAGGGAACTTGTCTGTTGAAAATTACGTAAAATGTGTGTTTATGAGTTAATATGTAAATGTAAATTGATGAAGAAAATGGCCTGAGATGAGATGAACTCTAATTGGTTGATATGCTGCGTAGTGTGTGTATGCATTTGAGTTGACTGAAGTGTCGCATTGAGCTTGGCCAACTTCTCCATGATACAGAAGTGTGACTGGCGAGACAAGCTGCGGTAGTCGACAGAAAAACGTCACTGTAGATGTGTGTGTACCACTGCGTAGAGTAGTAGACATCGAATTGAGCTTGGCCAACTTCTCCATGATACAGAAGTGTGACTGGCGAGACAAGCTGCGGTAGTCGACAGAAAAACGTCACTGTAGATGTGTGTGTACCACTGCGTAGAGTAGTAGCCAGAGAACGGGAGTTCGGCATGAATTAATTTTCAGGCAGTTTTTAATTATTTTTAAAAAGTTGTAATTAATTGAAATAAAATCCAAAGTGCTGAATTTAAATAGTCAAAAGTTAAAAAGATTTAGTTGTTGATTGATTTAACTAACGGCGTTTATTTGTTTTAGTCACATTCGATTACGGCATTTGCGAATTGGGAGCGGAGTTACTGCTTAGTACGGGTAGTCTTTGCGGTTACTCAACATGTCATTCCAACTGCATTTCCGGGCTCTAGGTCAGTTGTAACTAGCTACGGGAGTGACTTGTATCAAGTTGACTTTTAAAGAAATGTAACGGCATCTGTGCTAATTTCTTTTAAAATTTAATCGGAGGAGATCCTTCTATGATGCTTGCAGATTTGAAGCGACTGCACAATTCAGTTAACCAATGTGAAGTAGAGTTGTAAGAGTACGACGTTGTATGTTGCATATATTGTGAGATACATACACATGTACATGTTAACATTAATTTTACATTGTGAACGGTAGTTATGCATGTAAATTGTAAATAGCAAATTTGTAGTTTCTACTGTATAATTAGTATGTTCAATAAAACTGACACACTACAACATGAAATTGATAGTAATATCCAATAAGGGCACATGAACTATGTTTAAGTGCTTATAATTAAATAAATGTACTAAATAAAGACAATTTGTAACATATTACTTCCAACTGTCGTTTATGGACATCAATACAGCCTGTATATTATTGAAAAATGGGCGTAACACTGAAAACTCCCAGTTTTAGGTACTCCTTTGTGCACAGCATACTTGTATCTGCCGTGTGTGTGGCTTTGTTTGCAAATACATTTAAGTTTTCGCAACTTCCCATAACGACCCCGTATTTTACTCTATATTTATCCCGGTAACGTTATAGAAATTATAGATGAAGGGTAAGTGTAATACAAATTAAAGGTTGTACATGAGTATACATATAACACCGTAATAGCCCACATTTCATTAAATTGGGCTATTAAATTGGGCGAGTTTCAAGCTGCCCCTTATTTCAATAACATACCGCGAAAACGTTAAATAAAAAACTTGCCTCTCAAAGTACTGCATATGTGTCTTAAGAAAGCAGAGGAAATACCGAATTCGCGGAATTTTATTAAGAACCATATAGCTACACCGCCTCTACTAATGCATGTTTTACTTGACTTGCCTGTATTTATGTACTAGCCCTTGAGTGGAAACTAATTTTTACTCAGTTTTGCATACACAATTGACACATGAAGTTGTAATAACTAACCGACCGTATAACTACGGTCCTGCCTCCATCTGGTAGCCGCTTGCCACTCAACTGACAACGACGTAATTTCGTTTTCGTTTTGATAAACAATAATTATATAGTTAAGTTTTTTTATATTTGTAGATAATGCACATAACTGGTCATTATCTCGATAAAGTTAACATATCGACATTTCCTGCTACCACTTCCAATGTTTTACTACATTTCAATGTTACTGAACCTCCGTCTGTGAGTACTCCATGCCCCTTCTATAACAATTGACCCACCATTCCTTGAATATACCAGTTTCGTTCTAATTCTTGTAGAAAAATGAAGTGCCAAATTTTTAAGTCATATCTATCCTTCATGTACTTTATATTAGCATTTCCATTGAAGCCCTCCTGGGACGATAAGAACCCCTCCAGTTTTCGGATCATTTTTAAAGCCAACCCCGAAAGCAAGCGGTACTTGCTTTGGAAGATTATCTCATTTTACGCAGGGACCCTACTTTATTTCATCTTTTTTGCTACAGTCGTCGCGCTCGCTTTACCGGATCTACTGAAATCCAAGGAGCTATCCCGCCAAATGTTTACTCTTTTCTGGACGATTTGTGCATTGTTTTCTTTGTTAAACTTTGGTCCCTTTTTCATCCGGGGTATGGACATCCTGCTTCTGGCAAATGGAACAGAGTCTCTTATCATAAGCTTGGAAAGGTTCCACTTCAAAGATCCTACCGCTTTCAAAAAATCGGAGAGATTTCGAAGTTTAATTTTATCTGGTCTGGTGTTGTACTGCTGTTTCCAAATGACCATTTCCATGCCAATTTATTACATGGTCCGAAAGGAAGTGTGGTCTCTTGGGGGAAATTGCTACAGACTTTTGGTCTACTTGGGGGGTCCTTCTGTGAAACCATTGGCAGTGGTCGTGGGATTGGTGGTGGATAGTTGGTGGATACTCCTTCAATGGGGTTCAGGAAGTTTGCATTTGCACGTTAATTTTCTGTTTATGCATACCTTTCGATGTGCTATTCAATATATGCTAGAAAATTATGGAAAATCCGGGAAAAGGAAAAACAGTGAAGTAAACAGTTCCTCACAACTAGTTCGAGAAGCCATGCTGATTTACCGGAAATTGCGGATTCTAGCCACGACTTACAACGCAGTATATTCAGACGTTCTTGTAACCCCGTACAAAACTGCAATTGCTCTCTGTCTAGTGCTCTTCACTTTTGTTGCTGTCAGGCTCGCGGGAGATGATCCGATTATTTTGGCGTTAAGCAGCTGTATTACTGGAGGAAGTTGCGTATGCTTGTTCATATTCTCGGCGTTCATGGCAATGGTCAATGAATATAGCATAAAGCTACGAACGTTTTTGAAAGGGCAATTAAGTTTAAATCCGCTAGCACGGCGCATGGTACGGTCTTACAAAGTAGAAGCGGTAAAAAGTGGGAATTTTTATGGGATTCAGAAAATCACTTGTTTGACGTTATTGGGAATAGTGGCTAACGTGACAGGTTCCTTGTTAATTTCATATAAAGGTTAACGCCATAGACCGTACCATATCATGTTTATAATTATATTTTAATGACTGAGTTGTGTTGATTTGGAATACATTGTAACTTTATATGTAAATAAACATGTTAATTTGTTTGATCGACTAATAGTCACATTACGCCGCTTGTACGGAAAATAAATATTTTTTTATGTAATTGAGTAAGACATTGTTTTCTAAAAACTCGGTGAAATAAAATAAAATTTTGTTTTGGGTATTCATTATATTTTTATAAACGGTATATTTGTGTGGCATGGTGATCTAACCTGTGACTTTCCTCAACCTTATTTATATGTGATTGCCATATTTAGCCATATAATCATAAGTTTTACTATTGTATCATCATGCTAAAAGTTGACAGGCAGATTGCAGGGAGGACGAAAACTTTCCTCTAACAATGGACTGATACGATTTGGTAATCCACAAACAGACATTTACTTCAAGCGGTAAAGAAGACATTCATAGAATTAACATCATTTCGAACAATAGCCTAATTTGGAGACTATATACCACAAATGTATGTTCGCCAGGAAACTATTCATTTTTTGTTGTAACCTGTATTGCATGTATTAAAAATGGCAAAATTAAACCGCAAGATAATCTGAATTTTAGAGGCATGCTTTTGTCAGCCTGAAAAAATAGTGTTTTGATTTCACGCCCTTTGGTGTAAATCTGTACTTTCCCCATTGGCCTCAGGACCGTAACATCCCATTGTAGAAATTGTAACTTAATACATCAGCATATTTGCGATTAGTGACACGTTATCATTTACCTTTAAGTTCACATGTCAGTTATATGTATATTAATCTACTTTGAGTTTCAAGGAACTTTTATTTTTCTTTTCACGGGAACGCCTATGTCATTTTTCCAAAACGCAATATGCCTTAACATGTAATTACCTTGTATATGATTTCTTACGTAAATATTGGGTTGTTTGTTGTATATAGAATACCCTTTAGAAACGTAAGCTAGAAAAGTTGCACTTTGCAATGCATCACCCGGTTCTAGGTCAATTTGTGTCTCTCTGTTTAACAGCAACTTGCATCAAGTTTAGTACTGCGCGCAACCTTAAAATGGAGCGTAAAATACTTGAGTTATTTTGCTCCGCAACCCGAAAAGCCTTTGCTTACCCATATCAGCTTTCTTGGGACTCTGAAGACCCGACGTGTTTCAAAATGTATCTTTCACTTGACTTCTGCTCCAAACACTACATTACTTGGCGTACACTTACGTTTCAATTCCAGTCCATATTTAATCCACTTTACATGTTGGTCTTGGGCATTATCAGACTTCCCCATTATTTTGAAGTCAGTGACTATTTCCGTATGATCCTCTTAAGTATGTGGATAATCGCCACTGCTTTTTCTTTCATTCTCCAGGCGCCCACATATTTTAAGGGGAAAGAAGTAGTTCTTTTGGCAAATGGAACAGAAAACTTAATTGGGAATTTGGAGCGGTTCCATTTCCGTAACTCTCGAGCCTTTCAAAAGTCTCGTCAATTTCGGGCTCTTGTCCTCTCTGTCTTAACGGGATATTCTCCAGTGACCGGCGTGATAGCAGTACCCATTTGTCTGCTTGTTCATAACGAGCTTTGGCCCGTTGGGGGTTTTCTCTACCACTTTATAATGCACACCAGTTGTGGACATTTCCAAGGAGTGGCAATTACATTTGGAGTCCTTGGAAACATTTGGTGGCTAATTACATTATGGGGAGCAGCCATAATTATTCTTCATGTTAACTGGTTTTACATGTACACCTTCCGGTTTACCATTCACTATTTACTGGAGGATAACCATCATCAGTGGAAAATCAACAAAAATAAATTTGCAATTTCGCAGTTCTCTCTACATATCATTGACACCATCAAAATTTACCGGAAGCTTCGAATTTTGAACGCTGTTTACAACTCGGTGTATTCTGACATCTTTGTGGCACCGTTTAAATCCATGTTGAGTATTTCCATCGTCCTTGGCGTTTTAGTATCAATGCGTCTGTCCAACAATAACCTGATCCTTTGCGCATTTGGTGTTGTATGTGCTGTTATATGTAGCGTGGTTCTCACTGCATTCATCGCCTTTATGGCGATGGTTAACGAGTACAGTGCAAAGTTAAGACGTCATTTAAATCAGGGCTTAAGTAAAAGTCCACTAGTGCGGCGATTGGTGAGGTCCTATCGTGTAGAGGGTGTGCAATGTGGTATTTTTTATGTGATTCGGAAGATCACGTGTTTAACGTTATTAAGTTTATTAGGAAATGTGACAGGGTCTGTACTAATTTCTGTTCAAATTAAGGGTGAATGAACTTTATCCTACATATACCTTTATTGCGTTATACAAAATACATTTGTTTTAATACTGACAATACACAGTACAAAAACATTTGTACTTATTATTAGATGTATGTACTGTATTAGTTCTAGCAAATGTCTTTAATGCATTCCAATTATTGGGGTTATTTATAGAAAAAACATTCTTACTTAAATATTACCAAGTAAATCAAAAATTGTAATAACTCATCATTACGAGTTTTCTAAATGACACTTTCACGCATTTATACTGATAGGATGTTTTCGGAAATTATTCAGCTGTCAACAAAAAATGTATGCGGAATTTTACATGGAGTACAATATGCACTACAGGGTGACCTAATCATTTCCGCCGCTCACATATATTTCTTTGTTTTAGCCTAGCACATGTTTTCCTAATTGTATAACTTCTATATTCACAAATAATAAAAAAGAACAAAAAATAAGTAGTTACTAATACGCATCTTCGAAAGACTTGATTTGATGGGATGTAGGATAAACATGATTGACAGATACGAGCCACCGATCGGCAGAAATGGACGGTTATAGTTTGTTGTAGAACAACCGCTTGCATAATTCTAAAACTGATCTTAACCATACTTATTAAATTTTGTAAAACATCACATTGAAAACATTCTAATTTATATTTATGTAAATGTAAGCGGAAATAAAAAATATACTAAAAATGATGCTGCATACACGTGCAAATTAAAAGCAGTGTACAATTAGAATTTAAGTCAGACATGTTTTTGCCATGATGTTTTTTAAATAAATAATTACTCTCAAATCCAACGTTTCATTATAGCTGGCTTATCTTCCTTGAGGCACTGATGAAAATTGGATGACTGATATACCTATACCGGTTATGCATGAGGAATACAACTAAATGTAATGTAAGTACACACAATATGCGTGGAACACAAAAATTAAATTCATCAACGGATCCAGTTTTAATATCATAATTGCCATAATTTAATTAAGCAACGTAGTAAAATGCATTTTACGATTATTTGCCGCCATGGCAATCAACGATATACAAACAATATTCAATATTTTTAAAACCACGTGCGCTTACAACAAATTATCTTACGTTTATTCGTAAACATTAGCAACGCAGCCACTTATTTTCGATCCAAGACTCTCTATTCCTGTTTCTACAACAATATTCGCCTTTATTTTCCCCGTACTTTTTACAATAGCCGTTGCAAAATCTAAACTTTCCACAAACTCAAATCCTGCCAGATGATCAATGAACACTGAGACTGGTAGTTCAGCACCTCCTAATGTGGCCGTTACTTTGGAAAACATAGTGTAAGACAAGGCCGTGTTTTCCGTTGTGGAGACGTAAGAACTTACCTCTAATCTAGTGCACGGCGGAATTTCTATATTTTGATTTATTGAAACTTCCCTGTCTTCTTCCGTCCGATACCACATGCTCACTTCAGTTCCCAACCCTTCCGCGTCGGAGTAAGCATTATGGATTGCGCGAATGAGTTTAGTCTCAAAATCGTCCCCAAGGAGGTCAATCCCTGAATTTCCTGCATATGTAATTTCTTCTGCAAGCTCGTGTTTAAGCATGAAACTGTAGCTTGGGATTCGTTCTATTTGAATGGATTCGGTCAATTTTCGAGATTTTGCATACGATTCGGATACTGTAGCAGGACCATTATTTGTTATGACGGTGTTGCCCCCTATTTTACTTTGTTTAATTTTCGTTGCCGCCAGTCCATAGTCCGCGTAAAACTCAGCTTTGTAGGTGGTGGCGCTGAACCTGTATACACGAATATTAAAACTCTTATTTTTAACAGCAGCCATGGTGTATTGTGTTTATATATTTAATTAACATGTACAAGAGTTAGAATGCATGGTGTATGGATTACATGTTTTATTATATACTCACATTACTGCCGTAGTGTATTTTTCACATGGTTTTACCGAGTAAACAAGCTGACCCGGCCCAATATCGAAAGTCGTGTTGGATAACGTTGGATATAAGTCATACGGTTTAATGCCAATTGTCGCATTGCAAGGACCATTGCTAATCGTTACACAACTCCCGTGCGTATCAATAGATCGGACGGAATCACTCGGTTTTATTCTATTCGGAACGTGTTTGCAACGTTGGATGTCAAACAACTGCACGGTTGGCTCCCCTATAAATAATGGAATATGTACAAAAGAAAATTCAGTATTATAGTTTAATTAAAGTAATATTGTTTCCTGTAGGGTGTACCTATTAACCCGGGTTCCTTGTAAAATGATACTTTAGGGACGGACTCGACCATAACGTTGGTGCTGTTACACGAAACAAACGATGCAGGTATCATGTTATCTACCAACACCAATGTCAATGTCATCGGACGTTGTAATTTTTGAAACATTCCCCGCAGTTGTGTAGATCATACACGCCTATGCAGTTATCAGCATCGGACAAGTAGACTCCCCACTCCATTTCGGTGACTCCTCTGGGGAGATTTTGGCATTTGTTCGTTTCGGTGGTTTTTAGAAAGATAACTTAAAAATTCAAAATAAATATGAATTCAGACAATATTTTTGTATAATGAAGAGATAGTACGTGCCTATATGAAAATACTTTTTATAATATTATAAAGAATTACTGGGTTCCGAATCCTCGGGAACATTGAAAGAGATAAATTCGACCAACGCAAAGACCGCCATGGGTTGAAATAGGAGGGTGAGTGCCGCCAGTTTAAAAAGTTTCCTGACATTTGCCATGCTGACTGTATAATATCTTTGTGGTGTGTGGGTGAGAGTAGGTACCGACTCGCTGTTAATGGAATTACTGGTACAACAGATGTTACCCAGACGCTTATTTATACTCAGACGCTCCGTAATCAAAAGTTATGTTCTGTTCAAATGGATTAGTTGTCTGGGTTTAAATATGAAACTTTTGCACCACCACATGAGTTTCTGTTTATAACTAGTTGGAACTTTTTATTTTCCATTTTCAAACACTGACATAATAGACATTACTCGTGTTGTTTCATGCAAGTTTCTTAATCAGCTTTTCAATGAGGCATTGCCTTTGTAACGCGCTATGCAATCTCGGGTAGGATTGTGGGTGAGATACTATCAAGTCATACTATGGGTCAACTATGAAGCACTTCGTGTTATTGAGACCAAGACCACATACGTCAAACAAAAATCCAAACCAGTGCAAATTTTTGATGACTGATAAAAAATGATATACGTCAAATGCTATAAATATACGGTTTGTGTAATCATGCACTGTAAAGAGAAGTAAAGAGCGTCATATCGGTGGTGTGATTTTGAGCATCTTTCATTTTATAACCGATTATTTGTTTACCAGAATATGTTTGCGTAAGATACGCAATGTTTCTGCTTGTTTGAAATATTTACCGGATAATATGTTAGTAAGTAGCAACACATGTGCATGTTTATCTGGCTTTTGCAATTTATCATATTTTGATGCTATGGACAAGGTCATCTGACCTACTTAATCCGCAAATGGCAAAATAGTATTTTTGCTAATTACCTGTTTGTGGGAAGTTTGTGCTACTGTATCACCTCCACTTACGAGGTAACACCGAACCCAACTATTCTCAGAATCGCTTCTAAATCACACATATCATATAAGCTTCGATATTTAAGCTTACATGATAAGCATTTGAACACCATGGGCACTTATGTAAATTTTATTTATAAAATGGAAAAAGTTGCAAATTCGTTCAGTTTTTTCTTATGGAGATTAACATGGGAACATAAAAGTGACAGAAATGTCCCTCCCGTTTAAATTTTCATATTTGTCAATCCAGTAAATTACGGTTATGAACAAACTTGTACATGCAGTAAAATAAAAAGCTCTACTCTCCATGGTGTCCATGTCTAAAGGCTTATTATGGAAGCTTATTATGATAGGACGAGTGATATGTGTTTTAGAAGCAATTCTAAGAATAGTTGGTCCGGTGTACCCTCGTTAGTGAGATTAAAATACATTGATCCGTAATGTTTTGTCGACAAATATACCAAAAGAAAAGGAATCTTTTACATCTGAGGCGCTGAATACAACCTGAAGTCAGTATGCCCCCTTCAGGTGAAGTTTTACTGGTTCAATGTCGGACACCCCATCTCAATCAGAGGAAACGTGTCAGATGCCTGGGATAATAGCTTTACAATACTTGATCTTTGATGATCTCTTGAAGAAAGTCACATCGATTTCCATCAAAATTACCGAAACGTTGTAATTGTACAGAACTAATATATGTACCAAACTTTAACTTCTTTACACGTATTTTAGAATGTAACACCTCCGTAGTTCCCTAAGGGTTGTTTAGGTACTATGTTTAAACGTACAAAATGCATGAACTCACCGTAGCAGTGTTCCAAATCTGCGATCAATCCGTTAATTATTCACCATCTATCACTCGTTCCGCACTATGTTCCTTTGTAAAACGTATCGTGTTGTTAGAAGAAAATAACTATATCTAAGTCAGACGACCATCTGGTGTTTAGAAATGTTTGTTTATAAAATGTATAAAGTAGCTAGAACATGACTGCAATGAAGAATATTTCCAAAATATTTGGAACAGCTAAACATATGATGATTTATATGTGCAATTTATTGGAACGTGGGATTCGTTTGTAAACATCTTAAATTTGAGAAAGTAGCATGGCAAACACATGTTGCATATAATAAGAAAACTTCAGGTAAATCTAACCTAAAATATGCCGTTTTATAAAACGGGATGAAATTATTGGACAGGGTTTACAAATAAATGTAAAGAAAGTATTCGGCGTATCCGACTAAAACGTAACATATTTTGTCTAAAAACTTCTGCCAAATAAAATAGAATTTTGTTTTGTTTATGGATTATATTAAATGGCGCATTTACGTGACAATGCACTCCGGCCAGTCTCTTAACCTTATGTATTTATGGATTTTCCATACTCCTCCATATAATTATAAGTTTTATCCAAAATTTCGTTCTGCCAATATTGACAGAATAATAGTAGCGCTCCTCTAACAATGAGTGAATACGTGATGATCATAGAACATACTTGTACTATAAGTATTTGTAACGAACGTATACATTAATAGAATTGCGTTCACTGATGTAGAGATGAAAAGCTACTTTCAATAAAAAATATAGCTATCTAACAATTTGTAGTTAGATCAACAACATAATTGTACATCTCGACCTAAATCACGCCTCCACAGTATGAATATACGCCAGTCTTCAGAATATAAGTGTGTGTCATGTTGCTGCACAAGTTATACAAATTTCTGTCATCCTAAAAACCACTCATCTTATGGCAAAAATTGGGTTTGTCCTTGAAATGGTCATCGCTAAACAGCTTCGCATATACCGCTGCTACGTTTATATGTATAATATACCACGAAGAAAGTCCCCAAACAGTTCCATTTTTGGAGTGAAGCGGTCTACATAATTCAAAAACGATATCGTGTGAACCGTTTTCGTACAGTGCAGAAGTATGGCTTTTGTGCTAACCACAGGGTTGTAACATCTAATCGTAAGTATTGCAGGAAAATAATACATCTATATACTTGGACACCCATTATAGTTACCTCTCAATGTCACATGTCAACTTTATATATAAATAATAGCCAATCTTACGCTTGTTTTATATGAACTTTTTTTGATTTTTTACGGGAACGCCTATGCATTTTTGTAAATTGCGGTACGATGTAATATATAATTACCTTGTAATATCTGGTACACAATTTCAGGAGTATTCAGTTTTTAGTGGCTTATGGAGACTACATAGGGAAAAACTACTTGCACTTCTCATTTTATCGTCTCGTTCTACCCCGATTGTGATAATTTACAACCGGGAATTAAATTGAGCCGGCTATTGGGTGCCAACTGCAACTGCAAAATGGAGCGCAAAATACTTCAGTCATTTTGCTCGGCAACACGAAAGGCCTGTGCTTACCCGTACCAGCTTTCTTGGAATGCGGAAGAGCCTGCTTCTTTCAAAATGTTTCTGTCACTTAACCTGCATTCGAAACACTACCGTACTTGGCGTTTGCTTTCATATTACTTCCTATCCAACTTTAATCTACTTTACATGATTGCCTTGGCCTTTATGAGACTTCCTAATTATTTTGAAATCAGAGACTACTTTCGTATGACGTTCCTAAGTATGTGGATATTTCCCGCTTCTTTTTCTTTCATTGTCCAGACACCTACATATTTTAAGGGAGAAGAAGTAGTATTGCTGGCAAATGGAACGGAAAATTTAATTCAAAATTTGGAGCGCTTTCATTTCCGTAACTCTCGAGTTTTTCAAAAGTCGCGTCAATTTCGGGCTCGTATCCTCTCCATATTGACAGGAGGCTCTCCAGTAACCGCAGTGTTGGTCGTGCCAATTTATTTACTTGTTTACAGTGAATTTTGGCCAGTGGGCGGTTTTCTTTATCACTTCATCATGCTCACCAGCGGTGGATCCTTCCAAGGAATGGCAATTGTGGTTGGAATTCTGGGAAATCTTTGGTGGTTAATAGTCATATGGGGAGCAGCCATTATCGTTCTTCATGTCAATTGGTTTTTTATGTATACCTTTAGAGTAACCATTCAATATCTGCTGAAGCAAAATCATCACCAGTGGAAATCCGTCAAAAATAAAGTTTGTATTTCCCTGTTCTCTCGACAAATTATTGACGCCTTTAAAATTTACCGGAAGCTCCGCATTTTGACCACTGTTTACAACTCAGTGTACGCTGACATTTTTGTGACACCATTTAAATTAGTGTTGAGTATTTCCATCGTGCTGGGCATTTTAGTATCGCTGCGTCTTTCGGCCAATAATTTTATTCTTTGTGCATTTGGCATTGTATGTACTATTATATGTGTAGTGGTACTTACGGTATTCATTGCTTTTATGGCGATGGTGAACGAGTACAGTTTGAAATTAAAGCGTGACCTAAACAACTGTATAAGTAAAAGTCCACTAGTACGTCGATTGGTGAGGTCCTACCGAGTGGAAGTTGTGCGATGTGGAATGTTTTATGGGATTCGGAAGATCACGTGTTTGACTTTATTAAGCTTATTAGGTAACGTGACGGGGTCTGTACTTATTTATGTTCAAATTTGATATAAAAAATTTAAGTATTTGGTAGAATGGCTCAATTAATTAATCTATTTGTACAATTGGAACCATTTGAAGCATTTGCGTATGTACCTTTTAGATACGATATATCAGTTTAGCAAAAGTGGGACTAAATAAATGGAATGTATTAAATAAACAATAAGGACTGGAAATTTCTTTAATATGTACACATTTTCCATAATTTCTTGTTTTTTAAACTTAACAAATTAAGAAGTTCCTACATTAATACAGTAGAAAGCGACATATGAAATGTTTAGTGAAAGTTATTTTACATCAACTCTTAGCACATTTATTTTGAACCTTAATCTCATTCATACGGTAATTACCATAGCATATACAACACAAATTTATCATTAGCTCAAAATCATCATTGGAAATTACTTTATTACTAATTACTGAGTCTCACGGCCACTTCATTGTTCCGAGTATTTTTTCTTGTAACATTTCGGTAATATTTCATACAATGAGTAACGTCCACCAGTTTGAAAATTTTCAAGTTCAGCCATGTAATCAAATCATTCTTCATGGTCTCAGTGCACACAAAACTAACTTGGAATGGGAAAAAGTGGTTCTAACAATGGAGTGTTACGATCTTGTGAGCAGCAAACAAACGTATATAATACATTGTTGCAAAGTTGATAAATATTTGCTCACAATATAATTAGATGACAATCATTTTATTAAACATTTAAACTGCGGAGATAATTTGGATCATTACAGATGAATAGGACAAAGTTTAACTGTACAACAATTGCAACATAGAGGTATGCAATGCATATTTCTTTCGCGCGCACATTAACCACATGGTGGTAACATCCCATTGTAAATCTGATAATAATACACCATTTATAGTCTCACTTGTCACTTTCCTTGTCACACATGCATAATTGTATATCATGTCTTTTCTCAAATTTTCTATTTGTAGGAACGTCTGCAGAATTTTATGCTAAACGTAAACATTTAATAATACGTAATTAATTTCCGATAGACGGGTAATACTCATATAATATGACAACTTGTATATTCATTTTTAAATAGAAGAAAAGTCCGAACAAGCAACTACGTTAGTTACTGTATGCAGTTCTAGCTGCCTTGTTTGTCTCTAGGTCAACTGCAATCGTAAAATGGAACGAAAAATATTGCAGCATTTTTTCTCCGTTTCCAGGAAAGCCGTAGCGTTTCCATATAAGCTTTTGTGGGATTCTGAAGACATCACGTCCTACAAAGTGTTCCTTTCACTGGACGTTCACACAAAACACTACATGATTTGGCGGTTGCTTTCATTCCATTTTCTTGCCAATGTGAATATGGTATACATGCTTATCTTAGGCGTTTTCAAAGTTCCCTATTATCTGGATATCAAAGACTACTTTCGCATGCTCCTCTTAATATTATGGGGACTTGGCGCCGGATTTGCCTTAGTTCTTCAGGCACCGGCATTCTTCCGGGGACACGAAGTAGTCCTGTTGGCAAATGGAACGGAAATTTTAATTGAAAATTTGGAACGGTTTCATTTTCATAATTCCCGGGTTTTCCAAAAGTCCCGGCAGTTTCGCGCCCGGATCCTATCCGTCTTCACAGCGTTTTCGCCAGTGTCCTTCGTAGTGGTCTTACCCATTTTTCTAATTGTTCAAAAAGAAGTGTGGCCCGTGGGGGGTTTTCTCTACAATTTCGTAATGTACATCGGTGGACAATCTTTCCTGGTGTTGGCAGTGGCAGCGGGACTCCTGGGAGACCTCTGGTGGATAACTGTACTATGGGGCTCATCCTTCCTTAATCTTCATATCAACTGGTTTTTTATGTATACCTTTCGGGTCACCATAAAATATCTCATGGAGGATCATCGTCGGCGGAGTAGCGCAATAAAACTTTCAGTTTTCCAGTTGTCTCAGCAAATTAGTGACACCATTAAAATTTACCGGAAGCTCCGGATATTGACCACCGTTTATAATTCAATTTACACCAACATTTATGTCGTACCATTTAAGTCCCTGCTGAGTATATCAATTGTGCTTTGTACTTTTGTCTCAGTGCGTATGTCCGACAATAATCCACTCCTTCGCATATTTGGAGTTGCAGCTGCTATTATGTGTAGCTTGATTCTTATTGCATTTACCGCATTCATGGCAATGGTGAACGAGCATAGCGTAAAGTTACAGCGTCACTTACAGAAATTGTTGAGTAGCAGTCCTCTAGCTCGTCGATTGGTGAGGTCGTACCGGGTCGAGGCTGTGCATTGTGGAGGTTTTTATGGAATTCGAAATATCACGTGTTTGACGTTATTAAGCTTAATAGCGAACGTGACGGGCTCTGTGCTTATTTCTTTAAAAGTTTAAGGAAACCCATTCGTGTTTTTATTTTCATGTGAGTATGAGTGTGACTTTGTATTTTGATCGTTGATAATTATGGTAAGATAAGCTACATAAACTTACCCATACAAACTGTATTTGAGTTATAGCTGACGGTGTATTTTTCCACTCTAACTGCGACGAAACCAAGCAAGGTTTTTTTAGGTTTTACAAATTGCAGATCTAATTATCTACTATTGAGTAACAATATCAACACATGCTATGTCAACATGTAGACGGCTTTTGAAGGAAATATAACAAGGGGGAATTTCTGACGGAATAATATTTGCTCCTTGCTTCATTTCGTTGCCTCGCCTACATCTGTCTCGTTTTTCAATTAAAAAGAATGAGCATATCCGTTCGTTTTTTAACTTTCCGTAGTTTTAATTAGTGCAAGTCAAGGTGAAACAAAATGCCTGGGTGTTTTTTGAAGGTGAAGAGTCAGTTCAGGTTCAATATCCTGTTTTTTATGATTATTGTACTTACGACGGGTTATTAATGCGTGAGAAGTAAGGCTTTTCTTGCATAATCCAGTATGTTTAAAAATGTTTGGAAAATAAAACTCATTTTAATATCCGACTTTCCCAATACTCGCAATTTGCCATTTTAATAACAATACATTGAATAACATGCTGATGGTAACGACAAAAAACATTTTACGTTCCCATAATATCGTGCTTGTGTTAATTTGTTAGCTTCCTGCATTTATTACCAAGAATAGCAATTCCGCAGGTTTCAACCAATTTGTGGGTAAATACTTTTGACAAAAATAAGTATAAGATACATAATAACCAAACCAGGAAAGCTGCTATTTGTTAAATGAAAAACCCAAGATCAAATTTATAACTTCCATATTAAGCAAAAACGTAAACTGGAATCCAGGTTCCAGGTAAATTTCCATGGATAAAATATCTTAACCCTAACCTTGTACAGAGCTCTTAACACTAATTTACGCCTACTTCCTTTGTTACGATTTGTTCATGTGAAATTCACATTGTGAATACACCTTTTTCTTTTTCCCACAGTCACGTAAGAGTGTATACACAGGGAAATTCGCGATGACTAATAGCTGAATAAAACATTTTTTCTTCTCCCCCACGTGAACAAAATTAAACGTAAATCAAAACATATATAACAGCCGGGGGTGCGCGCTTGTTAATTTAGTTTCTCAGAAGCTGCTTCGACTGCCAGATACATTTCGGAAAGTGACAGTTTTACATTCATTTTTGTATTTGTGGAGGATAAGCATTTTATTCTTACATTTCAAAATGAGCAATAATCGTACCGAATTTTGTCCAGCTGTCAACAGCACCAATATGAACGCGGAAGCTCAGGAGGCACGGAAGGAATTCAAGAAATCTAGTGAGCACAAAATTTTCTGTAAAAAAGTTTTAAATATTTTAGACATGTAATTTGAGTAATTTGAACTAACATTTGATTAGCATGCGGGTTCTCCTGGTTTGAATACGAGAAACGCCTGATCCAGTCCCAATCTGAAGAAAAGAAAGTTATCTTGACCGTAGAACAAAGGCTGAATATGGCGGTAAAATTCCTGGAAACGAAATGCTCCTCTCAATACGGCATTCTTACAAAAGTATCCACTGACGAAAGGAAAATGCAAGATTCAATAGATGCCATACCCAATGTGTTTGACTCCGCCTTCATCATTGACGTGCTTCTTGCCAGTGGCGTCCGTTTGTTCCCTGTAGCTATGTATACCATGGAGAAGGTTATCCTCAGAGCTCATGACAAGGCCTCCGGCTTGTGGAACTACTTTCTTTGTCATAAAATTTTACCCAGTGATGTCAACACGTCTTGTGCAGGGGTTCTGGGCTTGCTGGCTTGTGGACATTCTGTGGTCGAGGGAAGAAAAATGGCCCAAATTATCCTGGACCGCGCGGTTCTCCACGAAGATGGGTTGGTAGACGTGTACTATCCGAAGAAAGAGATTAGTGGGATGGTAGGGAACAAACCGGATGCGACCAGCAGTTATAACCAGTGGCCCGTGGTCCCTCGAGTGGATTTGGGAACTACGGCCAATTTGTTGTATCTTCTGACTAAATTGGAAATAGACCACGCTTCTCAGTTGGCGGCCAGTTATCGGCTTTTAGATCAGGCGCTGGATGCCATTCTCCGAAATGAATTAAACGACTCGGTGGTCACTGGCTACTCCAAATATTTTACCAATGTGGACGTATTACTATTTTTCCTCTCTCGGCTGTCTATGGAGTTGTCCCCAGCTAGCGTCGAGATTGGAGACAAAGTAGCTACCGCGGTGACCAAGCGGTTGACTTTAAGGTACGGCTATAATGACCCAATTTCCTTGTCCTGTAGAATCCTCGCCGCCATTAATTGCAAACTGCATAAAATTTCCCTCGGACAACACCTAATTTTGAGTGAGTGTAAGACTCTTCTAGAAAGTCAGAACAAGATCAATTTTACTTTTCCTAAAGTGGGTTTTTACCGGGGCCACGGCATTCACTACTTTGGCTCTACGGCGCTAAGTACAGCCTTGTCGGTGGCGGCACTTTCGGCGGTCACAAGTAAAATGGGGAGTATTGTATGTAGTTAACAGGTATAAAAAACAACACCTATATAGCAAGTACCGTGTAAATTTGTAACTATATGTTTTTACAACTATTTATACGTAAGGATAAAGTATGTGCATTTTTCTGTATCGCCTGTTCTGAATCGTGTAAGCGCCGCTGTACAAAACTATGGATACTTTGAATAAAAACAGTTGCGGTTGTAACGTCAAACTTGTAATACTTAACAGAATTGTTCTTACGCTTAATTTAAACACTTTGTAGGCATATATCTTAATATATTACTTATCTTGATTCAAAATGAAAGCTTAAAGGAAACTCGGTTAAAAATTTTGAACTTGTGATCCCAGTTAGTAAAAAAGAGAATTTTTCTTTAAACATTGAAGCTCAATATTGGAATCATTGCATCATTACGTGGGAATGAACGTGGCAATGAGACTACATATAACCGTTGTCCACTTTTAATGATTTTCGGTTCCTGTTCTGCAAAATTCAAAAATGTTTATCTAAATACATGCCCGTCATGTGAGTTTTGAGTGGCATATAATTACTCAAACCTTTTCGCAATTGCATTACGCCATTCTATTTCGAAATATGTACATACTTGCAAATGTAATGCCCTCTTGAAAAATCCAGCTTCAACAAAAATGCCTTTACTTAATTAGTTTTTGTGATTTCTAAACAGCGTTGACGATAGTATTAAACCCTACATGCATCTGTAGAAAAGCATACTCTGAACCATTTCAGACACCATTCTAAAATGTCAGATAAGGGTTTCCACACTTAAAATAAACGCAAAAGACATTGACACCAGCATATTGAAATTTATCACGTTTCCCCCTTTTAGTTTCCCAGTTTTATTTTCCGACGCAAGAATATGCCTTTCATATAAATATATCTGGGCGTATTTTACCAAAACTGGAAACTCATATTCAGGAATTCAGTGCTTCAGCAAATAATTACCACACAAGACTTTAGCTTTTGTTGTTTCTTTTGGTAAAGCAAACCTCCTTATGTCTCTTTTATGTCTTCCTACCTAAAATAATGCATCTGTATATTGGCACACACTATAATTAGCTATACGTGTCACTGTCACTTATAGAATATACGTTGTGTCTTTCTTTAGCTGGTTTACTGACATTTCATAACAATTAAGGAAAACAAGAGAGATTTATACTACTTCCTTCTTCATAATAAAATCGGATAAATGCCACAAAATTCTGAAAAAACAACTCTGGCCTATAATTACTTCGTATTATGGGGTCAATGATATCTTGAATTATATATTGTCCTATTTGTATACTGAATGCATATCGTATCAAGAACCTGGAAAACGTATATATTCCGTCATAACCGCCTCATCTTCAACTGTAGTAACAACAAGGACTTACTTTCTTATACAGATATAGTCCGTTAATTGGAAAAATTCCAAATGGAACGTAAAATTCTCCAGGCATTTTTCTCCGTTACCCGCCAAGCCTTTGCGTTTCCATACAAGTTCTCTTGGGATTCTGTGGAGCCCACCTGCTTCAAAGTGTTCCTTTCCATTGACACCCATAATAAACACTACATTACCTGGCGTTTGCTTTCCTTCCATTTCCTGTCCAACATCAACCTTGTCTACATGACGATCTTAGCCGTTATAAAGGTTCCTTATTACCTTGACATTGGTGACTACTTCCGTATGCTCCTGCTAATATTATGGGCAACTGTTCCTGTATTTTGCTTAGTCACCCAAGCACCTGTGTTTTTCCAAGGACAACACGTTGTCATGTTAGCCAACGGAACGGAACATTTAATTGAAAACTTAGAACGGTTTCATTTTGACGGTATTCGGATTTTTCAAAAGTCGCGGCAGTTTCGGGCTCGAATTTTGTCTGTCATGGCGGTATACTCCCCAATATCGTTCATAGTAACAGTGCCCATTTTTTTGATTGTGCAACGAGAATTTTGGTCGTTGGGCGGCTTTCTCTATAATTTCGTGATGTACTTCAGCGGTGGCTCTTTCCATGGACTGGCGATCACTGCTGGACTCCTTGGAGATCTTTGGTGGATCACTGTATTGTGGGGGTCGTCCATCATAAATCTGCACGTCAACTGGTTTTTTATGTACACCTTCCGTTTCACCATTCAGTATCTCTTAGAGAATCACCAGCAAAGATGGAAGACCTCCAAAAACAAATGTTTGATATCTCAGCACTCTCAACAAGTTAAGGACACCTTGAAAATTTACGCCAAACTCCGAATTTTGACTACAGTTTATAACTCGGTGTATGCTTGCATGTATGTGACACCGTTACAAACGATATTGAGTGTAGCCATCGTGCTAGACGTTTTAGTATCCACGCGGTTGTCGGACGGTAATCTAATCTTGCGCTTATTTGGTATTGCGTCTACTGCTTTATGTAGTGGGGTTCTCACTGTATTTACCGCATTCATGGCGATGGTGAACGAGTACAGTGTAAAGTTAAAGCAGCACTTGGATAACAGCTTAAGTATAAGTCCTCTCAATCGGCGGTTGGTGAGGGCCTACCGAGTGGAGGCAGTGCGAAGTGGAAACTTTTGTGGGATTCGAAAAATAACGTGTTTGACTTTTCTAAGCTTGCTGGGGAATTATACGGGTTCTGTGCTGATTTCTTTTAAGATTTAAGTTGAAGCAACTCAACTAGGGGAACTTTACACTCTATCTGGAGTGTGACACTGGGTAGAAAGGGCTGATAGATGAAATTGAGACTCCTCCCCGTCTCTATTCTTCGAATAAAACATGTCTTTGTTTCCCTCATCCCCTCGATTTGGCGCGGGTGACACAAACTCGGCTTTTTTTAATTTGAGTAGTTGGGAGTTACAACCCATTTTGGAAGAATTTACAGGTAGATTGTACGTATTTAGTATAATTGTATGTTGTATTCAGTTTTTATTAGCTTTAGTGTAATTATAGATGGTTGTGAGTTGTGATGGTTAATGTATGTGTTAGCATGAAATGTCTGAAATAAGGAAATA
>JAHZNE010004726.1:0-20490 GCA_027744055.1 Callyntrura sp. NNG-2020 | reverse complement strand
GTCTGTTACTGTAAAATGTGTTTACTTTTTTAAAAAGTATACACGTAATCAGATTAAATGTGCAATTTAAATTTAATGATTTTCTAGCAAAAAATCTAATAATTAGTCTATCTTTCTGAGGCTGCCAACTGTCCAAGGCTACAAAATGTAAAAGAAGAACAAGGCATTGCATGTGTGATGATTGACGATGTCAACAATTCTGCGGGCATTCGTTTCGTCGGCTATAATTAAAAGGAAAAACAAGTTGAAATGCTGGGAATTCATCGCTGTATGGCCACCGAGGGACATAAATGTTCCAGTTTCTTGGTGACTTTATGACAAATGTAACTAAACTAATGCGTACCACACTGGTAATGGCATCTAAATGTATATCTTGGAAAAGTAAGTTACATACAATAAGAGTGTAAGTTATTCTCGGCCCTGTTCGCGGTGTGGAAGTAAACAAAACGTAAAAGTGAAAGAAACAAAGACTTTGGTAGAGAGTTCCATTACAACAATATAGCCTTGTCCATGAACGGATGCCGCAAAGTTAGAAAATAGACACGGTAAAAAAAGAACTCGAATGAACTCCCAAGTTCCAGGAGCAAAGCCAAACAAACAGACCGACACTACGTTTACGTGCATGTAGCTTGCCAAGCAAAACATGTATTATGTTTTATGTATTCAAGTTTTCCCCTTACATAAACATTTTTATATGTGATATGATAAGTAAAAAAGTCAGCTAACTATATATACCGACATGCCTTTACACGACGACGAGAAAACTTGAATTGGATACCAGACATGTTTGGCCCCTTGCGACAATGATAATATACCTAACTACTCCGCTAAGCTGTGTGTGTATGTGTGTGTGTGTGTGCCTAAATAGGATCCATGTAAAATGTAATATTTAAGTTTTATCCATATTCTTCAAAATGAGAAATTTTTATTTAGATATATCATCATCACTACCAGTAGTGGTGAGTAATACCAGTACAAATGTAAGTAGGTATACCTATAAATTTCTTGCTCGATAAGTCTGGATTTTTTTTA
This sequence comes from Callyntrura sp. NNG-2020, assembly GCA_027744055.1. Taxonomy (NCBI): domain Eukaryota; kingdom Metazoa; phylum Arthropoda; class Collembola; order Entomobryomorpha; family Paronellidae; genus Callyntrura; species Callyntrura sp. NNG-2020. The sequence continues at coordinate 19,458 of JAHZNE010004726.1, read as the reverse complement.
TTATTAAAGTGCCTACATTTTTGTCTATACTCTGAGAACATACCCACTTATTTGCATTGCTTGCCTGCATGTGACTATGTATTTCGTCTTTACTTGCTGGTTCGTTCGTAGTATTAGTACGTTGTGTTCAAGTTGTAATGCAAAGATTTTATTGCTTCCAGTAGAAGCTGGCAGCAGTAATATCAGAACCTGAGTGAGTGAATGAACAAAATGGATATATGCATAAATGACTAGTAGATATACGTAGATGTGTAGGAGCTCATATATGTGCTATCAACTATCATAATAATAAAATAGTATAAGTTTTTGTTCCACCTCTACCGTTGTACGCGAATGTGCATGTCGCCGAGAACACTGGAATTTGTAGGGACAGGTTTTTATATAGAATATGTATCAAAGCACAATATAAACATGTTCTTCCATCCAACCAACCAACGAGCCAACCTCTCCTATTTTCTATCAAATCTCAGCTACATGGCACCGGCTAGCTGCCGCTCCTCTGCTTTTCAGATTCGAGATTCACACACATACACACAGAAAGAGAGAGAGAGAGAGAATATAATATTTACTTCTGCGTCAGACAAAATCATGCCTTGCAACCAGAAGTTTTAGAATGAGCAGCAGCAGCAGCAACATTTCGGTGGCAGGCAGGTTTTCCAAGCCATTTTTCGAAGAAATGAAAATAAGATGAAAGATCCTGGAGCTTGTTCACGTCTTTATTGTGCAGCTTTTTTCTATCATATCAAAAGGTTATTACTATTTGCGAAGAAGAGCTTTGCAACTTATTTTTTTATACTTCATACATACAAAGGAATTTTATTTTTTACCACTTTACGTTTAAATGAGAGTTCAAGCCTTGTATTGTAGAAAGCTTTATAAATACAGCAGAAAACAGGAGTGCTCTCTCTGATCGGATCATTTAACATACAACATGATATGAGAATTACCTTGATATCATTTCGTAAATTCTTTAATGAAATAAATGGCATGTCCATGCCTCAATTTCATTTTACATTCATCAATAATAATAATTATTATTATTACTATTACCACATGTAATGTAAAAACAAATTTTTAATGGCAAGTAGTAATAATAATGATATCAGTTGAATTTGCTTAATAAAAATAAAAAAATGTGTGCATTTATACATATCTGGTGGTTAACAAGACATGCAAAAGTCCTGTCTTATCTCCTTCACTGTTGATATCAATAAATGTGTACAACGTCGTGTTCTGAACTAATTCAGAATCAATACACTATCATACTTATACCACGATAAGGTGCGATAATTTTATTACTCCATTGTAACCATCAATAAATAATTGTTCTCATCATCATTATCTCCTTGAGCAATCATTAAAACAAAAGTGTACGAGGAGGAAAAACAAGAAAAAAGAACAAAATGATAAGAAGTGTAATAATATCTATTCATTGACCAGTTATTATTATTATTGTTGTTCTTGTACCATTTACGTTAAACTTTGTACAAACACGTTACATGTATACAAAAAATTGTAGTTCTTTCGCCGTCCCGAGTTAAAGGGTGGTTGAGTACAGTTGTAAAAACAACAAAATGATACTTAATACCACAGTAGAACAACAGCAGCATGGACGAAACGGAAAAACATAAAAAGGGTGAGAGAGAGAGAGAGAGAAACAAAGAAGGAAAAAACGAGTGAATCGAGATAGAAAAAGGAAGGAGTGGTTGCTTTTGCTACTGTTACTTACGAGCTCTACTGCTTCTGCTGACTGGTACACTACTCATAAATACATCATCCAACTAACCAACAAACTAAACATTGTTTCCCTTTTTTCATCTCTTGAGGAAATCGGAATAAACTTTTTTGGATACACACATTCAGCAGCAATTGAGCAGCAGTATATTGCATTTAGAATAGCTTGACTTTTTTTTCGTCAAGCCCATAGAGAAACTCGGAACAGTCACAGAGAATGGAATGCTCTTGTTCACATTTTTCAGCAAAGCTTTTTCTTTTCTACGGAAAGAACATCCAACATCCTTAAAAAGTACTATATTGAACCCAAATGTAGCACCTACATTGTAACGTGTCTCTCTCTCTCTCTTCTCTCTCCATCCATTTAAAACGACTAGCAGCAGCAGCAGTGGCATTTTTTCGCTATATAAAATCCACTCTTCCTTCTTTGTCTAGATCTGTCTTGTCTTGGAAAAAAATGAGAAGAGGAAGCAAATAAGAGTGCGTGGTAGTTGAAAAAAAGAGTATTAGGCGGTCTGTGTAAGTATTGAGTGATGATATTATTATGATTATGATGTTGGTCTCTTCTGCCATGCCGTGACTTCGCTTGGCCTGTAAGTGGTAAGCATCATACGATGATGATGATGATAATTCTTTTGCCTGCTGAATGACTGGTCTCTGGTTTCGTTTGTTAGTTCGGTTATAACAAGACTTGATTTCAGCTTAACTCATGATGTTTCATATCCTTTCGTTATTATTATACCCCAAGTTCCCCAATATGTTCCTTTGGCATGAAAGCCGTAATACCGAAAAAAAATCTTGGACCAAGTTTACCTATCAGCTATCATTTTGTACATATCATCAGAGAAAATCATAAGATACTTACCGTATCACTTACGTATAAACATATAAAATAGTTTGTTATAATAGCTCGATATATGTACCTACCACATGAATATTATATTATACACAAGAACACAAGTTTTAGAACTTTTCCTTTGCTGCTAGCACTCCACCACCACCAGCAGCACCACCAAAGTACGTATAACCTAATACAATGGTGGTAAGTAATAAAGGGCTCTGGTAGATCTGTACTGATGTTACTTTAGTTCTCCGTCAGCTTCATACATATTTTGTCTACTTTTATTCTGTAGCAGCAGCAACGGCAGCAGCGGCAGTACCGCGACCAACACCATTGGCTTTTGACTATAGTGTAATGGGAATGTGTGTACTTCACGGATCTACGACTCTTATGTACTTGTTCGTTCGTGGTAGAATCACTTCGCATCGTATGGTTTACAAAAAAGCAGAGAGTATCTCACATCAGCAGACAGAGAGAATAAAGTGAGTTCTCTCTCATCTGCTTCTTCTTTTATGCTCTGTGTGCTTAAAGAAGACCACTACCAGAAAAGAGCCTTTTGCTGCTTTAAGAGGTACAAGTGATGATTATGCTCCTATCTCCGCCACTCATACAAACATACACACACACAAACCAATATAGGTATAAAGTACAAAAAAAAATATAATAATGTACCTATCTAGATAGGCACATTCACATAAGCACGTCCGTACATTTACATACACACACGTACTTTTATATTTTACACATTGCACACAACGTCATGCAATCTAATATAATATGTCCATTACACTTGGCTAGGTTGCCGTTCCATTTTGTACTCCCGTAAAGAAACCTGACGTTGTTGTATTGCAAGGGATAAAGCAATGATGAGAACCGACTCCTATGTGAGCCTCTATCCAACCAGCGAGCCAAACCATATTATAAAAAAAACCCACAGTGTTGTTGCAAGGCATACGTATGTCTTCAACTTATATGATTTGCAGCCCAGTCGAGTTGTGTACGTGTACTTGCTAAGGTGGTAAGCTGACGGAGCGGTCTTCTCTCACACCTTTTTTATTATTACAGGGAACATATACACATTATTACGCCAATATACTGTAAGAATGTAGTCAAAACTATAAGCGAGTGTGGTGTGTGTGGCAGCAGTTTAAGCAAAGCCTCATCGTGTTCATATTTCGTTATAGTGAATTATACATATGCACAAGTCGCCACACATCGTAATAATAACAACACTATACCAGCTACCTATATAACTATCATTCTCAAACTCTTATATACTTTGTACAGGTACATAAATCTTCAAGTACATCATTCATCATATAATAGTGCATATCCGATGTTATTATTGTTATCATCATCAGTCAATAATAATTTTTCTGTGACTGTGTGAGAGTGTGGATACTATTACTGCTTTTGTCTCTTTATGATACGATAGCCATCAAATAAATATTACCTACCTACCTACTTACACACATATACACACACACGGCACAATAATAATAACAATACACACATTTATTGGGCTTTTCGTCATATACATGCACCCTTAGAAAAAAAGAGTGCACATGATTACTGTATTTATTCGTGATTACTGTATACTTCTCCTGACTATTAATATTGCATACAAATGAGATAAATAAAATGCGTAAATTATAGGATCAATTCTACATATACGTCACCGTCATCATCAAGAAAAAAAGTTGTGAATAATAGGCATATAACACACAGACACAATCCTCACGGTGGTACTCCTCTGTTATTGTAGGAGCAGTAGTGAAAAGGATTATTGAAGGGAAATGATCTGATTAATATGAAATGGAAGAAAAAGTGCACAGCTCCACGACTCCGTAATATACAATATTTACATTGAAATCACTCACGGGAGATTTGTTTTGTGCTCTGCAAGAGAGAGAGAGGGAGAGAGAACAACTTTTTACCACTACGACGACGCATCACTTCACAAGCATCTAGAAAAAAGCGAAAGAGGAGCGAAGATAGTCTATTGAGCATCGCGGCTGCTTTTATATCAGTCATTCATACATCATCATCACATCAGCATCAAACAACCCGAAAGGTGTTCTTGATCGAGTGAAGTTAAGTATATGAAGCAGTGGTAAACAAGCAGCGTTGTTAGCTGGCTGGCAGGTTGGTTATTGCGTGCTGCGGTGTATAAGGTGCGCGTTCTCTAAAGTTTTAACTATTTCCCAACTTGGCAAATAATTGCATTCAATTCACTTTAAAAAAAACAATCTTTGCCAGTGCAAGCCAGTGTTGATTAGAGTTATTACTGTATTGCTGCAACAACAATAAAAAAATTTGTGTAGTGTAAAATTAAAGGAGAGAGAGAGAGAGCAAGCAGCAAGTGGAATTTCAACGAATTTGCATAGAACGCTGATATATATTGATTTTAAAAAATTTCAACGATCAAATTGGTGGACGAAATTTGTAACGACGTACTCAAAAGTAAGTAGTGACGTCTTTGGGAGAGAAAAAAAGTGGTGTCACTTACGTGCATGACCTAAGGTCATGTTATCATTTTGTTCAGGTGTCATTAAGTAAGAACCTATTTACCACTCGACTGTTCCTTATAGCGTGGCAGTGTGATTTTGGATTGATTATTAATAATTAAAAAGTGTTCGAGCACAAAAATTATTGAAAAAAGTTGTTCTGTAAAACATCCTTGTAACAAATCGACATGTAACTGGTTGGATTGGCTGTGGTAAATTATCTTTCGATGGAAGAGCAAAATTGTGTTTAACTACAAGTAATAGAAGTGAGTGATAAATTAAGATATTGATGATTAATTATCATCACGACTTGCATCGTGACACGCACCATTTCCCGCGATACCAAATACATTTATGATTAAACGCTATTGTACTTCTACAACATTCGTATATTCCTACTAAACAATGATAATAATTTGTGTTTAACCACCAATTTTTCCACAAATAATGCAGCAAAGGCAACAGTACAGTTAAATGGCCTACATATAGAGTAAAGTAACAATAAATAGAAAACACTGTGGATTAGAAACACGCACGTTGTTGGAAGTTGTGCTACTGTTGTTGTTACTAAAAAAATGAATAAGTAAAGCTGTTTTTGTTGGAAAGAAAAGTCTTTTGTGTGCCTACCTTGCTCACATCGAAAAGTGAATCTTATTTATAGCCATTAGGCATTATTTAATAATGTATTTAGTGTGAAGCCGAAGAAAAAAAAATTCCTTTCATCGTTTACAAAACAAAAGAGTTGTGAAGTATTCATTGTGATTGACCTTTGAATAACAGCCGGCGTCAATTTGCCTTTTCAATCTTTCTAGCACATGTTTGGATCTCTTCTTATATTGGATAATTGGATCAATAATAGAAAGGTAAGTATAATTTATAGATGATGGATATTGACAAAATAATCGACACACAATACGAGCCTATATAGCGATTTAATTATCTATGCAAAACGGCAAAAAGCTAGCAGGAAAAAGGAATGCATAAAATAAATGCCTTTTACATTCTACCCTCCACCATACCACCACATATACCGCTTTGCGTGGTTAATTTTGTGGCCTGCGTGTATGTATAGAGTATATGATGGCATCTCTTTTGCTTGCACATGACATAATATCGCTTTTGTTTTATAGCCTGAAGCTCGTTGACTTTTGTTCGTTATTGTAACAAAAAGATGTACCTTGTAGGGTTCATGCTCGCTTACTCAAAATCTTATTATGCCTTTCAGTAAAACGACTAATTTGCTTTGCTTGCTTTTCCTAAGAAGAAAAATCCGTCTGACCGTGGATTGGATGGGAAGGCCAGACGACCCAATACAAGAGAGTAAGTTGGAGTAGTAACTGCTATGATGATGCAGTACGCTTTAGCAGGCATCAATGTGTACTACTATTGGGAAATGGTATATAGCTCTTTCTGGGGTGTTAGATGGATATCAGTTCACAGCAGACGCGATATAGCAATATATGTTTCTTACTTAGGCACAGGAAACACGAAAACGTAGGTATGCAGACGTATGGGTATATACCACACCGTGGGATTTACTCTGACCACAAAAATAATATTATTGAGTATTGATCGCATTTTCAGAGCGCTTGGCAGACATGTTTTTATGATTTTGTTTTGTTGTGTTTTGACCGAGAAAAATGTCTAATCGTAATTATTAAGTACAGCGTTGTATCCCCCCTTTTCAATTTTGTACATGGAACTTGAAGAGTTTAAAAAATATGCGAATAGTTGAAGTTATCACATGTAGATATTTGGAGCATACTTGACCCTAAAATATGCTACATATTTGTGTTTGCACGATATTCGATCAACTAAAAGCTCCCGTCGGTAATCGGTACTTGTCCAGTATTCAAGTTATTCATGGCATGCACTTAAATTGAAAATGCGATAAAAATGTTGATGCAGGAGTGAATTTACGCGGCTGAAAGCATAATTTGGGTGTTTGGGTATACCTTTGTGTGTTTTACTGTGATAAATGGTCTCCATTTTCTATCATCCTATCGTCGCGGTCATTTTAATTGGTGTTTGGTTAATGATAGAGTGGCGTGGCATGGCGTGGCAGTGATTACAAAATTATCCTCCAATTCATTGGCAAAAGTTACCATTTTGGCAGAAACAACCTATTTACATTTTTTAGGTGTATGCGGTGAACGGGTTAGGTGTTATATATAGGCATGTACCATGTACCTCTCTACGTAAAAACAGCAGCACTCCATCGTACTATAGCAGTCGACATACGACACGGTTTGTTAAAAGGTACTAATCGACGATGCGGTGGTAAAAGAGGTAGAAACAATTACATCAAATCAAGTCCTATCAACTGAATTTATTATTTAGTAGCTGATTGAGTAGATTGGGATGAATAAATGAATATAATACAAAGGAAAAAACGTTGATGTTTGTATCATGGTATCATCATCATCATCATCATTACAGCCAGTTCAAGGTAAAGAAGGTGTAAAAGCGAAAACATTTGATTTAATGGTAACCTTTCATATTAAAAACGTATTACTTTGCTGTACCTCATCTCTTTCAAATTTTTACAAAGGAAATTGTTACTATATTTTTTTCTTGTAAATGTGCATATTGTTTTATGCATGGTGTACAATGTACGGCCAGTAACTTTTTGCGCTCCGTGGGTTTAATTCATGTAGTCAACTGCTTTCGAAATGGGAATGCAGCGCGTTAGTAGAAAGCACCAGAGCATCAAGTCTTGTCTCTGAAAAGCAGTAATTATTCTCGACTGAAAATTATTTATTACTTCTCAAAGACTGAAAGGAAAGACGGTGGCAGACATGTAATAAATTTAAAGGAGGCGAGGACTAATTAATAAAACAGCTTTTTGCTATATCCAACCACATACAAACATATTATACGAACAAGCTGTGATACTCAAAGTCGTCCGTTTCTTTTGATTGACACGAGTATTTCAAGCTACAAACGCATAGGCACGCTACATAAATGCAGGGAGTTAAATACGGCAATTTATAAATAATAACACCGACACACAGCAATATCTCTGCCTTTAAACACATACTTTTTAACCATGTTTTTATTGACACAGGTTGAGACAAGTTATTAATATTGCGAACGGACGACTATATATGCTGCTGACCAGTCGAACAACAGACTACCTATAAACACGCTTTTCCCTGTCGGCGTGTCTTTCATATCGAACTTTAATTTAAATGAATATACTCTAGAGCTTATGACATCCGTTTGACGCGTTTACGCCTTAATGACGCTATGCTGGTAGTGTAATAATCGTTTACGTTCCTTGATATGAGTTAATTAGATACTGCTACCATGTTAGATTGTATTATAAAAATGAAACATACAAATATTACGGCTTAATCAATAAGAAATTAATGTGAGGTATTACGAGCAACCTTGTCAGTATGTTATGTACGGGGCTGATAAATGATCGTGTGTGCTGTTGACATCGTACACAATACATATATAATTAAATTTTCAATGTAGTTACTTCCACAGTCAGGCACTCGACACACAAGGAACGGAGCATGGTTTTCTTACAACCTATCTAAAATTTCCGAAGCGCATTCAACTTAACACTTGCGTTTCTAGTGTGAATTTGCTCCCTAAGGAGCAGTATAAATCCAGCCATTGTACTCACTAGTGCAAGCTGTCGAAAGGAGTTCTAAAACTTTTTTTTTGTTTAGACATTATGTTCACGTCAATGCGGTGTTTGTCAAAAAAGAAAATAAAATGGAGCAATAAAATTGTGTCTCATGATATTGCTATTATTATTATTATTATTCTGCGTTGCCCATTCCTATAATTTATGTTGAAGGTTATAGCACACAAGTTTATTTGTTACCTTACGACTACAACTAATCCGTTAAAATGCTGGGATGTGGAGGTAGTAGCAATGGTGCTCGTAGCACACTGATACGTACCCCATAAAACGTATTTAAGGAAGGGTGATGTGATAAATGTTAACCGCACTACCGGCATACGACGAGGTTGTAAACTGTAAGAACTTATGATGGATCGGAGTTACAATCTGCAACAACAACAACGCGATAGGCGATATCTAACGAATGTGTAACAGCGAAAAAAAATGCCTACACGTCAAGTCTTCCCTAAGTTTTAACAAATTTTACAGGAAAGTTTATTGACATGCACATACAAATCATTGTGATTACACGCACTTCGCTTTTACTGGTAATTAAATATATTAAATACGGATTTTACAGTTGAACATATATAGAGGGCAACCCCAAATTAATATGTAATACGGTAGACGGCAAGATACACACTGGCGACGTTTATTATACAGTAATTTAATTATGTATATTGAGTCAATAATTAATTTAAAGNTAATTAATTTAAAGCAGTACTCCTTGTTCCTTGTGAATTTTTAATATACTTGTGCTTTTTGAATAGTCAAGCTTGTTAAAACGTAAGCATGAACAAGGGGCACTTTTGTGAAAACGGACTTTTCTTCAACCGAGTGGGGTATTGCACTGCCCATTTTTGAGTGGATACACACTAACTGAAAACACGTATTTTACTAACAAACAACGAACGTAGGATATATAGTAAAGGCATAAATTCTGAAAAGGAATGATCATGCCTGTCCATATATATAATACTTACATGTAGTTGTGTGTAGGTACGCAGCTCGCATGTTTTATACCCATCGCATTGACATTTGCAGCAGAAAAAGAAAACTGCTCCAAGGCAGTTTTTCATTTTTGTTCATGCTCCAACGAGGATATAATTATGGTCATACTATGTTGATTATCATTTGATTACAATATACGGTTACAATTGCATACGAACAAAAAATGGGGATATAACAAAGATGGCATTCTATTAGTATTGTGAGCAGTTAAATAAAAAGCAAATTCACATAAAGCTTTTCAATCTGCTTATTAGTTATCAGGAAAAGTCTTTTCAACCGGGGAGTCGGATTTACAAAAAAAAGCAATTTGCAGAAAGGAATCAAATGCAATGGCAGAAAGATTATGCATTTGTCATGTTGTTAGTCCAACGCTTGTCAAATCACTTCTGAGAAAATGGAATTTTCATTCGCCAACGAGTATCAATTTTGAGTACGGAGGTAAGAAAAGGATTTTCTTTCACGAAGATTTTCACTAAAAGGTAATATAATGGTGACGGTGATGGGAACACGGATTGGAGTGCTGGAGGCAGAGAAGGGGGGATTCATCTCATCAGAACATCGATGATGATGATGCTTGTGCTGCTCAAACTTTTTTTTACATGTTCATGTCACGTACACAATCAACTAACGCATTATGTCGGTGGGATAATGGTGTCTTGAAATTTTAGGTAAATTTTACTTTATTGAACAGTCGTTCATTTCATGATTTTTCCCTTTCGCATCATTGTAGTGATGATGTAATTGAATTGCACTCTTTCGTTTTCTTCCTACGACAGAAGAAGTCAAGTTCTTGTTTTGGCGTTTTATCTTGTAGTTTTTATTATCTATACTGGGAATTTTCTCGATGAATGATATATTGCCTGGGCTGACTGCTTTAAAAATCAACATGTCAATATTTGCTTTCCAGTGCCGTATTGAGGTAAGGGGAATGCTATAAAATCATTTTTCACTCTACTGTATTTTTCCCGTAAGACATCGAAGAAATTGAGAACACCATTATGTTTCGAGTTTTTAAGAAACTTGCTATATCACACAGTTACTTTAAAGCCTCTGTGTTTTGTATCAGATTGCACGCTGTCCTTGATTAAATGATGCAGAAAAGAACATGCCTACTTCAGCAGGTATTCTAGGAAGTACTGTGATACTGGATTATATAACTTTTAGGTTTACAAAAACAGCATATTTTACTCAAAATAGGAAATCTTACTTAACACAACAGTAAACGAGACGAACAAATGTATACACGGGTGTGCTGGGAATTTACTGTAATATTCCCAATTTTTCAATCCCTTTTGTATCATCATCATAAACATATTTGACTAAAAGTTGATAAGTATGTAGCCAGGAAAATGCTTTTATAATGATAATAATAGTAAAAAAATATTTCCTCCTCTCAGCTCCGTATCTCGCTAGCCAAAACGCCAACAGCGAACATAACGTATGGGGCATCAACACTACAACTACCATAAAATATAAAAGCACGGCCCCTAACCGAGAGAATGAGAAAACAAAACAACATAATAATATAATGGCAGACAAGAAGAAGCAGATAAACACAGGCACATCGCATATCAGGATGCCTAATGTATATATCATCGAAAGGGTAAATACCTATAAGAAAGCCACACACATCAAAAAAGAAGAGAGAGAGAGAGAGAGAGTAGAAAACCCTAAGTAGTCAGTCAGTTTAAATGTGTTGTGATATACGATTTGTCTTCCTTCTCTTATGTGATCGTATCGCATACATACTACTACCGTACTACATCAAACTCGCTGTGTCTTGTGTTGTTGTTGCCTTTGACTCTTGTCTTCTCTAAGCAGAACTGACGGAAAACCTTTTTGGTTGTTGGCTTGCGTGTTATTGCTTGATAGCAAGTTCTCTCTGTGAAAATGCGTGCACTCTTTATGCCAGTGAGTAATCTCTCTCTCTCTCTCTCTCTCCCTCTTTCTAACTACCTACTATTTGGATTTTTACAGAGAAACATTGAGTTCGGAGAGGCGTTCAGTCAGTCAGGGAGGCAACTTTTCGTTGCTGTTTCCTCACGACGACGGCTGTACAAAATGGAGGCGCATAAGGTGCATACATTTATAATGAGATAGGGATTGCTCTTGCTGCTGGTATGTGCTGTGAGTTGACTGGTGGTGGCGAACACAGCTAGCTAAAAGCTCAACACAAAAGCTTTTTTTCTTTTTTCCTCTTGTCCTCTTGTCTCTATTTTCTCTAGTCCAAAATGAAATAGCGAGAGCAGACCTAGCTTTTCCTTGGGAGTGCACCACCAATACACACGGAAACAAAAAAATGTATTTTACTTTATGCGTTGTTCCCAGCTTAATATTTTGTCTGGGAGTTGAGTTAAATAAGCTGAGCCTTGTCGGGTTTGGGAGTATTGTGAGTGTTCTAGGCTGGATTGTCATTGCCAAGAAAAGCTTAGCATGGCTTATGGATTCTGCTCAGTTTCTTTCATTCATGTATGTGTTCTGGTATCCAGACCAGACTGACACGCATGTTTTATGAATAACAAAATTTCGTTGTGTGTATAAAAAGCATTTTCATTTAGGCACCATCCACGAACCGAATGTTCTTGTTCCGTTGTATACTTGCTAGAATAAATATTCCCTCTGATCCGAACTCGTTAATTGAATGAAAAAATCCAGGATATGACTCTTTGTCGGTTCAATGTCCATCATGTTGAATATTTTATCACCCCTACTCTCCTGCCACTACATCAGCGTGTGTATATATGTATATATGTATATAGCAGTTTATTTTAGGATTCATTAAATTTTCTTTCGCTAACGAGCTACGCATATTTACACTAATGAAAGTATTCGTATCAAATTAATGAAATGCGTCATGTCATGTTATTCGCGTCCGTATACGCACACGTGTACGTTGTTTGGTGCGTTTGTAATCGTTTAACTGTTTAACCTTTATTCTTATCCAGTATACCGATTCAGTAGAAAAATTAAGCGTAACAATGTCATTGGTGAAAATGAGTGCACGAATCGATAAAAGAAGTACAAGTATTTAACCCAAAACATTTCCGACGAAGATATGTAAAACAGTAGCCGTTAGGTATATTACATAGATGAATTAAACTTTTCCGACGGCTGAAAACCCGTGAGTTTGTATTAACGACGGACAGCTACGGTGGAATTATGGAAATTATTTACGTGTACCTAGATGTACTTACTATTACAGGTTTGCTGTACAAAAGGAAAAATGCTGGTAAGAATATTTGTTGCAGAGTGGGCATCGTTTACCCAACATGAAAAATAGGCATCATCATCATCATTTCATGGAGCGTTGATAAAGATAACCGATCGTATCAGCAAAAATTTCATCGAAACCATTTTCGTTGAATGCTTAACACGCAATAGATTTCGTAATTTTAGAACACTCACACAGCCAGTAAGAAACTTGGCATCTACTGACGGTCTCTACATGTCTCGTCGTTTGTGTATGATTAGGTATTTATTTTGAGCCAATTAGATAAACTGATAATCATCTCGAGTTGTTTAGGGATGATACTGTGTGCAAGCAAGATTATGTTGAGTGAGTTGAGTAACTAAATTACCACTTTACTGGAGTGTTATTGGGAGTGGTCATGTCTTGTTTGGACTACATTAAATTAGTTTTTCTCTATTGCTTTATCATCGGGCGCATTTCAGCCCCCTTGTACAACATGTCATGCTCATAAATTCATTACACGTTTATGATCTTCCAGTTTTGAATTCAGATGCTGAGGTAATAGAGAAAGTCAAGTGTGTACGATTAGCATGATGTATGTTTTGTGGATTATGTCTTCAGCCAAAAACAGACGCAATTTCAGGTCATTTGGTTATCATTGATAACTACATATCCCAAACTTGGTGTGTAATGAAACGTTCAATATTTGTTCCATTTCCAAAACGGACTGCATTTGCCAACAACAAACAGCAGCGGATAGATGGGTCCACAAGAAAATAAGCCGTTTCATTTCGTGTATTTGTTTTTAACAATATAGTTATTCATGTTTCTATTCCCCACATGAAATAATATGTGACGATACCGAGCTATTCCCCCTAAGATGAGTCAGAGCAGCAATAATAATGTTATTCAAACGCGTCGTTTCATCAATAGGAAGGTCACAATGAAACGGAATCCTTGATGCGTCAAAAAGAAAAAAAAAGTCTTGTGATTTTATTCTCGTTTGAGTCATCCAGCAGCAGCAGGGTTTACCATTAATATCATTGTGTTTTATTTACCTATGAACCTTGGTTAGTTTTTTAGTCTCAATTCCGACTTGTAATTTTGTTATATAGGTACATATATAATAGCGCTGGTTGAGGTACATTGTAAAAGCAATCTTGGTGGTAAAAACCAACTGCCAGAAAAGTAGAAAGGAAAAGTGTTGGTCGGCACAGGGAAATGGATCGATAAATGGTGCTGGTGGGTAAAATGGCAAATTTTTGATATGCCAGCTATGTAGGTATAATGGCAAGGCGTATGGTATGGTACCCATTGAAACTTTATTGCTGTTCAGTATAGGTATTCAGCACTCTACGTTATATAGTAGTAGTTATTTGTACTCTTTGTGCATGGAACATACTACTACTAGTTCTTGTGATACCGTCTATTTTTTCATCTTTTGTACCCCATTTTTGGTATATTGTTGATGCGGTTATCGAAACCCATTTGCGCTTTTAGCCCGCCTTTTCAAGAAAGTTTTCGTAACTTTACGGGAAAGGAAAACCGATAGCTATTCTTTGAGAAGTAACTCAAATTCGGTTGTGTTTGGAGATTCACTTTGCTCCGTTTTTCGGTCTATACTAGACGATTTTTTTTCTTATTTGTATTTTTTATATTGACTCTGACTGATACCAACATGTTTTATGAAAGTTAGCTGAAAGGCGGATTCAATATTTTTTTTTATGAAGTTCTGTTTTCTTTCCTCTTTCCTGGTCATTTACCATTTTCTTGCCTTTGCCACTGACAAGCTGACTTCATCCTATTTTACACTAGAGCTCCCGAATGGAAGTACCGACGTGGGCGAACGAGTGTGGATGGTATTTTTTGAGAATTTTTCATGACACATTTTACATGTCCAAGGATTTTGTCCTGCATGACTGGAATTTTTTCAAGCATACCTATTCTATTTGTACTGGAGAAAAAAAGATTTCTAGGACTTCATTCTCTTTAAACTTATATATGTATATATATGGTACATTTTTTTGGCGATGCCTCCATGAAAGCGGACAGCCTGCCAGTTGCGGAGAGAAAAGGGTGATTTATTTAGAGGCAGGCTGTTCTCTGTCTCTAATACTCTTTTTGCTACTGATGCGCTGTCGTGTTGCTGACACTATATCAAATCATATCGCTTCGTATCAGATAATATGCCCACGTCGCAACAATTTTTTATGACTGACATGTCGAGTCGATGAGAAACTCGTATAAACAATTCAAAGGTCATCATCGGCCCACCACTACCACTTGCAGCACCATGCTTAGCGTCAAAAAAGAAGTCACTTTCCTACCGGCCAAACAGTCAAGTCAACCACATTCTTTCATATCACTGCATTATTACATGTATAACAATTTTTAAATATTTTATTCGCGGCTGTTGTATTATTTAACGTGAAATGATAAATCAAAATGCATGTTACATGGTTCTCTTGTCATGTACTATGGCTTTGTGAGCACTAAAGTAATTCTTGAAATGTATTGTAACAACAGCGCACAGCTGCTGCCTAAATATGAGAATTTTCCATGATCGATCTTATCTGACAACCCCTAAATAATTTTTACTACACTGTTGTATATTTTAAGAAGGTCCTTGCTTTTTGGTTGGAGCAAAAATAAAGCCGAACTGATTGACAAGCGTTGGTAAACTGTTTTTACTCTCATTTTCGTCTAATTAGCCTTTCATGCCATTTTGTGCGATTGAAGCTATTTCCCAATACAAGAAATGGTTTAATCTGGCCATCATCGCTACTACCTAACAGTAATGCAGAATAATAGGCTATATGCTATTAGACAGAAAAAAGTCCGTAATTGCCATCCGTGCTCCATCCATATTTGCTGTAGATATTGTCAAATAAAATATTACTGCTGAAGTTGCTGAATTGTACACCGTCATTATGTGAATGAGCGCAGTAATAATGGTACTTGTGCCGTATCGAAAATGAGTTACTAGTTTAGTTACTAATACACTCCGCTACCAAACCACCTACTAATAACATCCAAAAACCATTTATGGACGCGCAGACTGAAATATAGTTACCAAAGAGGACGACGATAAGCGGCTTAAAATGTAGATATCCTCTTCTCGTCATCACTACTACTAATACTGTGGCATGATAGCTCCCGTTTAGTGATAGTAAAACCTAAACGAAGTTCCATTCACTACCACTAATGATAAAGTTCAAGTCCAGTCAGAGACCTTAATCTGAGTCATTTGGACGTGTACAAAATACAGCAACAGAAATCATGTAAGAAGAACCCAACAATAAAACTACAAAAGTTTATGGTTTTAAGCTTTAGTTTGTCGACAACAGGGTTATTACTCGGTAAATATCTCGTATTTAACGTAGCCGTACTTATAGTTGAGAGTGTAGTAGGCCAAAAATAGGTACTTGGACTTCTGCACTGATTCCACTTCTCCTTTAACTGGTCTTTCTTTGTTCAACATATTTATTTATGATGGCGATGACGATACATGCCTAAATACATGTGTGTGTGTGATATGGTAGCGTAGGAGGCATATATCAAGTATAATAGAAGGTTGTACGCTAACCGAACGAAGGCAGAGAGAGAGAGAGAGAGACCAAGTGAAAAGCCTTTTTTCTATAATGAACTCACTCAACAACATCACTTCTTGATGATGATGCTCATGACGATTATCGCTGTATTAATAAAAAGTACATGTATGACTATAAAGAATTTTTTTTAGGATCCTTGGGCTGATAACGATCAACATGCATAGATACACGGTGTCTTAGGACATTGATCGACGATAGGAACAAACTACGGCTTAGTAAGTAATCTTCAGTACACACACACACACACACAAAGTGGTTCCGCTCTGTTCACTACGCAGGAATAGAACACGTACGTACGTGTACGTAACTTCTTCAGCAAGATAACTTATTTACCTTGATGAGATGTGTTGGCTTTGTTTGTCTAGTTGATAGTAGTGTGTCTGTGTGTGTGTGTGTGTGTATAAATGTATATGTGGCCGACGCGATATGATACTAATACTAGTCTTGTTCACCTAGGCTGCTTTCATGACTGTCGATAATGCATTCTGATAATCATGCTGATTGATACCTAATTAGCTTTCCCAGCTAGTTGTTTTTGTGCTGTCCGTGGTTGTTATTGGCTCAATTGGATTGTGCAAACATAAACCACAGAGACATGAAACATGCTCTCTGGGTTTTCCATTGCCATCTTGCATGTCGCATGTAGGTAATGTGCAATGTACACGTAGATTCATCCATTTTCGTCTTTTTTCTGGCGGCTTGTTGTGGTGCGTACGTTGAAGTTTTAGGCACACAGTCGTCGAGTCGACCAACTCCTCGCTAAATTAATAAGTAAAAAATGTTGACAGTCCACAGTGGGTCTCTGAACGCGCAGAAAATGAGAGAGATGACATGGGGTGGTGGTGGTAGTGAAATAGTAATAGTATGTGTTGTTTTAAAAACATGTTATGGACACACATGCATTACTGTATGTCTCTTAAAAAGGATGTTTACGTAGACCATCATTTAAATCTTTTGTTCTTTTCTAGATATATCTCTGTACTCACTGTAAACAGTGATGAGTATTTCACACCTAAACCTTACTCTACTCGCGCAATGAGTTTATCAATAGAAAAATGTCTATCTCGTATGTTTTTTTCATTATCTTCTTTTCGTTTAGGAACGTTGAGCGCTTTATCTTCAAAGTAAAATATGCATAGTGCAATAGTAGTGCTTGGGACTTAATACTGAATTAACAAAGGAGTGAAGTTCTAGTTGAATAATCTTCTAGTTGTCATTATCGTCTTTCTGTATGCATAATACGCTATTTATTTTTCTCTCTTAATTTCTCAAGATGAGCGCAAGCAAACAAGGAGTGCTACTGACTACTCAGTCCCAATGTTATCTTAATAATTTACAAAATAAATGCTAGAAATTAAACGAAAATACGTACACAATCATTCCTTTTTTGATCGTAGTAGTTGTATACAAACGTTTACTGTTACAGATGCGGATTATCATTAAAAACAATGTGAGCCAAGTTAAGATAATCCCATCTCCTTTCAGCTCGTTGTGAAAAAAAAAACAGAACATGTTAATAATGATAAGACAGTTGCAACAGATATTACACATTGTATTGGTACAATTTGTGACTTACCAATCTGTAGTTGTGTGTGTGTGTACATTATGATGAGAAGAGGTCACGGCCATTTTTGACTTGATCGTCTCATCACATTATCATCTCACTTGTGCCTGTGAGGAGTACAGTTGTACGCTGCTGGGTACTCCTTAAAACATTTTACGAGTTTGTTTGACATGTCTTGTTTGCTATTAGGGAAAGATGATGATACAATGCTGTTATATACGATCGTCGTCGTCGTCGTCGTATCCTCAATCCCAATTGCCATCATTATTGAGGAGTACATGCTGCAGAAAACCTAATATTTTTCTTTCGTGCTCTGTAAGTAGGCATACACGCATACATTATGGAAATCACCGTGTCCCATCCCGTCATAAAATGAAATTTCGTGGTAGTTTCATATTATTGTTCCTTTTCGCTACGGCTTACGTTGACGTCAACACAGTTTGGCTGTTTTTAGTGTGATTTTATGGTTTAGATAATATAATATGGAGGAATGTTGCGGTTGTAGGTATACTTTATCTGTATTATGCTAATAAAATACAATTTTGTATTGTATATTTATAGCAATAACATCCCAAATCCGAATACTAACTTTGAAACCACTGCTGTTGTACTGGTCGTTGCCTTCACTCACTTCACTTTTGCCATATTCCTCCTTCATAACATCAATCCCATATAAAAAATCACCAGCGCAAGTACTTGGGTATGCAGCTGTTTTTCTGTCGACAGCAAAATACATTTTTCCATTTTCATACCAGCGCATTGTTCGTCAAGTGCTTCATTTCAATACACTTTTTACTTTGTGCAAAACTTGCTGCTTCTGCTGCGTTAGCAGAAATCTTTCATCTCGCACTCCACACCAGCAGAACTACTGCTGCTCGATGCTTCTATCAAATATGTAGGCAGTCATGTCTCTGTTCAAAATCTGAGCGAGTCCATGTACGCTGTAGATGCAGCAGTGGGCCTTTTGATGCATCATATCACCAACATCATCATCATCGCACGAAAGGATCTCTCAACCTCAAGGCAAGAAAAGAATAAGCCAAGCTAACCTACCAAAAAGTGTTCGTTTTAAGCGACGAGGGAGTGAAGCGATGAGCAAGCGAATGCATGCGGTTATGTCAACGTTCGTTGGCTAGGAGTGGTGGTGGTGGTATAGTAGCGCATAATGTTGGTTGCTTGCTACTAGTGCCACCACCACTACTACTGCCGTCGTCGGTAACGATTTGGGAATAACAACACAAGAGTGCAAGCAAGAAGTTGATTACACTTGACACTTAATAAATTGTTATGGGCTTGATCAAAGAAAACTTGCAGTCCAAGTTGTCAACTCCTACAATATATAATGCTCGTTACATAAAAA
>JAHZNE010004725.1:0-19952 GCA_027744055.1 Callyntrura sp. NNG-2020 | reverse complement strand
GTATAAAAAGACATCACTAGTGGTACCAGTACATCCATGCAGTTTAAGGTGAGATGTTTTTATCACATATTTTTATGTGTTCCCATTTCAGATTACGTCAATAACATTTGTACTCTTGTAGGCTGCGGGTCATCCGTTAGAACTTAATTATATACAAATGCTGCATAAACTATCTTTAGTCTTGTCCACCACTGCCCACGATGTAATACGTATTCACTTGAACATACAAATACAGAAAAAAAGTAGATTCAAATGAAAAAAATGCATGGTCAAACTTTATTAAATACTCTATATCATCAATACAACAAAGCAAACAAAATGCGCAAATTTATATTACCTTTGTCAGTTAGCCAACCATATTTGTTACGAGGAAAAGCACAGCAAAAACTTTAAAATGCCCAAACCATGTAAAAATGTCTGAAGAAACAGCTCCAAGTTCTCGTAAAACAGTATTCTTGTGTAAATCCTGTAGATCAGGATTTGCACAGGAAAAGTTTGAAAATACTGATGTTTTAAACCAACATTTTATAGCAAACCTTATGGTAGTTAATATAAGAACATAAAAGAGAGGAAGGTATAAATCTCAAATTCCCCTGTTTTGACATGCAAAAATTAACCTATAGTGACCATTGATAACCCGGAACTTACGATGAATTCTTATCTACACAACAATAATTTTCTGTGAGAATTTGAAGTGTCTTTATTGTTTAGAACTGAAAACGTTCCAACGTAAATGATAAAAATAAATAAATGAAAAAAATGCATGGCAATTTCGAAAGAAAGAATAAAAAAGAATTCAGTGAAATTCGTCCTTTTGTCTAGCAGCACACAGATAATATAGTTAACTTGATTGCTCATGAAATGAATACCGTTTACAAATATGTAATTCTACTGAAATCGTTCAAGGAGGTGCACTTCTGTAAAAACGATGATTCACGTGATTATTACCTTCCAAATACATCTCAAGATATACTGCTGGACACCGACAACTGTTGGTGGTGTACTTTCACGTTATGTAAAAAGATGTTTCTTCTTCCTTCATTATTAATAATGAGAGGATAAAGCTTTTAGGCTAGTTTGACTGTGACAAAGGCCCACCCAAACAATACAAGTACAGGGAAACTTGCTTTGTTATTTACCGGCATAAATTATTCATCATCTCAAAACCTGAGGCACATACACGGTTCGGCCGTGGCATACACATTGGTTGCCGCTTCCAGCAATTTTACATCTCACAGGAAGCGGATCGTTGCACGTAGCTAGGAGGCAAAACGCTCCTATTATGTTCCCTTATGTAGGAAATGCCGTGTGCTTTCTATTGCAAATATATTTTATAAAGAATAATATGGGAAAAGCGTCAAAAGGAGGACGAAGGGCATAGCAGAAAAGAGAATGGTACTCGGTTCGGTGATGTAAGGAAATGGATGTTGCTTTGGTGTTGTTGTTGCAGCTGTTGTGTTTACAAGATACATCTGTAGGCTGCACATAATTTTTGTCATTGTGTAGTTGTGTAACTGCTTCTTTTATGCCATTATTGTTTATGGTGTTTTTAACCAAACGTTTTCTTTGTTTAACTGTTCCAGCGATTTATTTATGTGCTTACTTAGTTAAAGTTGTTCCTTCCTTCCTCCTTTTCCACCAGCTTATCCATGCAGCAAAGATAATGTTTATTTTCATGTTTTTATCTCAGTCAGTTTGTGTTATGGTCCGTTTACTTGTTGGGATGCTACTATACTACACATTACGTACTGCAATGCTTTAGAGAAACTCTCAAAAACAAATAAACCGCTGTATGATAATTAATGCCGTAAAAAGAGTATCAGCATTTTTATAACGCCATCATGTTTCTGTTAGAATTAATTACCATTCCAAATTCAAGCTACTCTCTACCCTTGACGCAAGCCACACAGTTTGCTCAACAGTAAACCCAAGAGAGTGCGTAACCAATAATCTGCGTTTTATTTATGTGAGTGGGAAGCACATATATACGACGATCTTTTTTTATTGTTTGTAGTTACACAGTTGTTCCTGCTACTGATGATGACGATGATAATCGTAAATAAGGAATGAGCTGTTTTTCCCTCACACTGAATAAATAAATTATGAATGATCAAAGAGAGAACGCGTAGGAGAAAGTAGAGGTGAATTGTGACTTGTGCTTTCCTACACAGCGTATGACTTGATAGTAAAAATACATACTGGTATAAAAACGTCTCTTTCCCGAACTTTCTCCACGTTTGTTTTATAAAGTGGGCAAACATTCCTGCGGTTTTGATGTATTATACACCACCACTCCATTGCAGAGTAGCAATGACCAAAACTTTTACTTTGTGATTTACTTATTTTGTTTTTTAAAGAAGCTTTTCCCATGGAATTCGGCACAGCCGCGGGTGGCTCGCTTTCAAAGGATAGTGGGTATTTTCGCGATTTAAAAAAGAGCAGTTTCTAAATACACTTTCAGCTAAAGTTGGACACGTGCGTTTATTCTACTTTGTGTATGGCAGGCACAGACCTTAGCGTACACGCACTTTTGGAATACTTGTTTCAAAAATGACTCGTGTGAGTACTTTGTAAAGTACTATGTTTATACCAGAGTTTTTAGTAGAGCTTCACAAGAATGAAGATTGTGAATGGTGAATGCGTCCGTGTCGTTTTCTCTTTTGGTGGAAAATAATAATAAGAACAGTATACATAGATATACTTGAATATTATGGGATAGCATTAAAGCAGGACTTATATTACTTCAGACTTTTCATTCAATTGAATTTACTGTGAACGTGCACGAAAGGGAAAGAGCAAGTCTTTTGCCTAGCTGGCCATGCATCAAATTTAATTCAAAAGTTTTTCGTCTTCCAAAACCAGTTTTCCCATCAATCTTCCGTCACCACACACTACAGAGGATTGAATGTTGGTAGTACTGGCTGCTAGCAGTTACTATGTTATGTAGTACTTCCTACGCAGAAAATGCCACAAGCTTATCCACAACTCTGTGTATGCCAACCATTTTTATCCAAAAGTAGAAACAAAATAATAGCTTAAAAGCCGTCGCCACTTGGTAAACCAAAAGTGTATTTATTTTTATTTTAACCATGAAGTCCCGTTGGATATGAGAGGATGTCAAATCATCTTGGACTAGCCAGAGGGAAACGTATAATACTAATCTCCCCTGGAGAATACATTTAAAGGATTTTATACTAGATGAGGAAAGTCACATATTGGATTCTGTCACTCAAATTGTTTTCGGTTGTCTCGTAGCCAACAAGTATGAAATACGGGCAATACAAATATGATAAATATTTTATTGTTGTTTTTAACTTGTTATTTTAGAATTAATATAGTTAATACAACCAACGCGCTATAATAGAATAGAGAGTTGGAAACATAATGTAAAGAATTAAGATTTTTCAAAGTTGGTAAGCTAACCAATTTTAAACATACGGAAATGGTAGGTAACTAAGGGAACCTTATTTTCATTGAGAAACACGATTCTGTTTTGGATCTTGTGAGGAATTTGTCATGTTGCCCCATTGCGAGCGAGAGTTTACTTTCACTTTCCTGGACAAACTGTTTCATATTCCTGTTCATCTTCCAAAAATATGTATATAACCAAATGCAAAGTATGGCAAGTAACAGTACGCTTTAAACTTAATTTTGTCGGCAAATTAAATTAAATAGAAAAACGATGGCAGCTTTTCTTCTTCATCCGACAGAAACCGGCAAATTCTGCCAGAAACATGCTTTCTCTAGCTCTTTCAGCAAATCAGTCAGTTTGTTTCAATCCAATTTATAACGTATTACTTTTCAAAAAGCACGAAAAGTATCAAACTTAATGAATTTTCTACTTTGCCATTTGTGCACACGTGAGTATTTTTCATTTACGTGATACTATATATATTTCCTCCCGACGTTGTGTTAATTTTCCTCGTGATCGTGAACAGTTTGAGCAAATATCCTATTAAAGGATTACAAAGGGCTGAAGTTCATCAAAGAAAACTCATCTCTATTCAACTCCGAATGTTGTTCATTTCTCCTTTCATCATCAACCCTATTCTTTGTTACGCAAATAAATAATGTAATATTACACTACACAAAGTGTCCCATATAATGCACAACCTATAATAATCTTCACAGCGGATGATATTACGTCGGTTAAACAAGGTATCAGGGCATGTAGTAATGAGCTTAAAAATTGTACGTTATGAATGGACGCGTCGTGTTAATAAAACGCATGCATGTCTGTATGCCTTATATATTTGTTAAGTAATCGTACCAAAATGCACATACTTGTTAGATGATAGCAGTAATAAAGCATGTCAAGTAATGGTATTCGTGTTTGTATTACTAATTTCAAATTGTGTGTAGTCAACCCTTTGAAACGTTATATAAAAGGCTGTAAAATACTTTTTCTCCGTCGTTTCTCAAAATCCCCTTGATGATGACTCTTCTATGGTTAATATGAAGGGATGCTGATGACATGATGTAAACGGATAATGGATTGGATTACTTGAAAACTATTTTTTGAGTAGGAGAGAGAGAGAAGTGAAAGGGAAACGGAGAATAAAAATGTTACACGAGGAAATGTTCCAATGTTCGTCTATGTTCATTAGTATGAGCTTTACTGTTGTCTACGTAGAAGCTTAGCAAAAGCATAAGATATCATATTATATGCTTCTTTTTGTTTATTACCTTTCCTGGAACCGAAATGACTTGATGATAAGGAAGAGAAACATGACGGTGTACGGGATAATGACGGTGACGTTGATGATTATGATCATCATTGTACGAGAGCAGTAAAAAATAATAGTTCTCTAGGTAGATATTATATAAAGGTAATCATTTTCCTCGTTATCAGTACTGCTCAAATGGTTTACTAAATCCACTTCTAGGTATGTTGGGAGCTCTTTATACGAGTACCAGTTCCTTTCTTGTTTGTTGTCTCTTTGTTTCTCTCTCTCTCTCTCCGGGAGAAAGAACCTGCTGCCGAGAAAAGGTGGAATGAAGGGATTGAAAAGATTCACCGATGCGATGCAGTGGGTGGGTTGTGTGTTTGCTGTACTGGGAGGGTGATGGTTAGATAGAGTGATGATGGCAGAGCAAAGCAGCGTCGGGGAGCCGGGGTACTAACAGGAAGAGGATTTTTGCCTGAATAACGATAATGAAAAGGAGCAAATCTCACTTACCGTTTCTCATCATCATCATGAGCAGCAGCAGCAACAAACAACACCCTGAGACTGTAGAACAGAGTAAAGCCGGTTTCTTCCTCAATAACAGTATAACACCTAAGTTGCTAGGTGGTGAGGTGATGTTATGCTAGAAGTATGTGCATGCCGAAGTTGGTAGGGAGAATTATTGCGTGTTAGGGAAAAAATTTAGGTGAAAGTTTTGAAGATATTTTAAGGATTTCTGGGAGCTAACATCGTACGGACACGGAGAAGGCTAAAGCAATTTTGGATGTGCATCTCAGTCGAAAGGGAAATAAAGAAGCAGGGCAAGCGGCGTTTTGTTCGTTTTATGTAAAGACTTTTAAATGAAGAGTTATTTGTTCACAACTGAAGCTTTTTTAACCCTTGATGTGTAGTCTCATGAGATTAATTGAGTCCTTGTTGCACCCCCCGTGAATAAAATCAGGTTTTCATCTCTATTATGTAAAAATATAAATTAAACTATGAAATATTAATGTAAACGTATATTGACAACGTACGAATCTGGAGAGTTTCGCGTAACGACGTAATATGATAAACATTATGCGTGGCTAATAAATTAAACGCGCTCATAGATTCAGTCAAAGAGCAAGACTAATGTCAGGCATGCATCAGCAGAATCTAATGCTGTCTGTTCACCAGGTCTGAGGTATGACATGATATTAACAACAATGGATCACTGCCTTCGAGGTTATAGTAGCACAAGAATTTTTGAGTGGCTTCGTAAATCACGATGTCTATCTGTCTGACGGCCAAGTCTCAAGTACGAATAGGTATTTTAGAGCATTTCGATAAACATCTGCCAAATTTAAAATAGTTCAAGTTACCTGAAATTCGGTATTGAAAAACAGATATAGTATCTTATATCATATATATCTTACTGAATTATGGATTTACTGCAGATGTTTTCCTTAAATGAAAATACAGTTCCATAAATTTTGGTACAGTTTGGTACGCTTTGCGACAACCGGTCTGAGAAAGTCTACGAAAGAGCTGTATGATGTTTATGCGTGGAGCGTGTATTAATTGTTGTTATCAATGCACAAACTAATAAAAATACAAAGATACTGTGAATTTTAGTTCAGTTTTATGGCATTTTTATAATTTTTAAAACTTGCCAAAACAAATGTTTGCGATAATGGCTCTTCCAAAACATTTGTAGATTTTTAAAATTGGATACCATCATTATCTACCGGAACTATCGCATTCATTTTATGGTCACAGAAACTGCAACATGGATATCTTCAACTTTTCAATTTTCCTAATTCAGCCAAAGCGCTCAGTCCCTTCCTGCAGGAAGGATCCTGCGATATTTATGTTTTTATCGAGTTACAAGTACAGTTCGTTAGCAGAGTGACATTTGAATCCAAAATGATGGGGTTTCATTTCCTCCATCGTTTACATTCGTTCTATCGTTCTCATATGCCACAGCAACGCAGCAATATTAAGTCTAAAACCATACACCCTATTTAGCCCTTGTGTTTCCGCATATCATCAACGCATACAAACCTTAAAAACTGACGACTATATATATCGTAAGTAAAAATTCTAGGATTATGCTTGTGGCGATTCCTGCATAATACAAACCGCACAGAAAGTAACAACATCCCACTACATCGAACCCCCAAAAGTTGCAAATTTACACACAACAGCATCAAGTACTCTTTTTAATGCTTTCGTTTGGTATTATAAACCAACACATCTTCATTCCTCAGTTCATTTGTCGCTCTTACATACGTATCTCATGTTCTGAAAGCAAGATAAGTATAATAGATAAGCACGTTTAATAGTAATAAAAGTATAGCTAAAAAGGAAGTGTGGTATACGCATATGAACTTGTTTCATTTCTTTTCTGCTACAATCGTATAAAACAGAACACGTACAGAAAGAAATGCCAGTCAGCCAAGAAAGTCGTACGTAGAAATCGATTCTTATTATTATTTATACGACTACATCAAAGTACCAATACAAACAATAATTGTAACCAGCAATGATGATGACTCGTTCATTTGATGCTGTAAGCTAGTATAATAGAAACAAAAATAAAAATATGAAAATAAATCGAACCACTTACCATGAAAAAAATGCTTTCATCCACCGTGAACCTTCCGTCTATGAAACACGTCAACCAAAGATAACATTACATGTACAAAAGCTATATATACTTGCTTTCGAGAACTCTGAAGAACAGAACGAGAATGCGACTGGCAAAAAGTTCATCCTACATCCTGCATGTCAAACATTTTCAGTCTTGTCGTCCTCTTGTTATTTTTCTTTTCCACTTTCTTCTCTGTATCCAAAAAGATTCCATTAATATCTTCCAAATAAGAGACACGGAGACAAGAGAAAACTCATCTCTCCTCAGAGCTGAAAGACGAAAAAATACTATTGTGTTCTGTTTTCTTCCCTTTTGGTCTCACCCTCTATCTCCATTTATTTTATTCCATTTTTGTATTTATAAAAATAATAATACGGCAAGTGGGATGGGCGAGCGAGTAGCAAGGATGGATGCAAAAAAGAGGGGAAATTTGTTGACGAGCAGGACAACGAACAAAGTAGCGATAGAATATAAAACGGAAAAGCCGTGAAAGGGAAATAACGAAGTGCTTTTTGTTTGTTATTCTTTTTGCACCAATACGAGAAACTCCTCTTTTGTACAGAAGTATACATTTTTTATATTTGTTTGCAGAATTCCACAACACTTGTGTTGTGATGCTGTTCAGATAGTGAACTTCAGCGAAGAGCAAGCCATTAAGTGCGTTTTCTGTTTTGCAGGAAGGAGAAAGTAAGTAAAAATACAAATAAAATGAGAGAAAAAGAACGAGGAAAAATTACTAAATATGTATTGCTTTTCACATTTATCAGGTTCCATCATCGTCATCCTCTTTCATTGTCATTGTGGACTATTTTTATTGTACCAAGTTTATGGTATGGCGTCTTTCTGACTAGTAGTTTATTGTATTTACTTTTTACTTTGAGAATAATAAGCGTAACATTTTATGGGATAGTCTGACGGATCTTTATTTACGTTATTTACGTTATGTACTTGGTACTTCATTTTCATCTTATTACTGGAAGATCCAATGAAATGGCCTTTTCGATGGGATAGTCGATCTCCATTTAAGCTTCAGCAAACTCCATATACGTGGATTTATGCAAGTGAAACGTAATTTTCAGGCAGTGGTATAACTCGTTTGTTATCTGTTGTTGGTTTATGCTTTTAGTTTGTTTTGTTTTCATTTACCGAAAGGAAAAGGTACATGCATCCCGGTTTCAACGAGTTCATAAATTAACAAGAGGAATCATGCTCAGCTTGTGAGAGGACAGACCTTTTTAGGGGACGCGGTGACGGTAGGTAGTATTTTACAAGTTTAATCGTGTGTTTATAGGGCTTATAAAGAGTATCATGTGCTTCGTTTAAAAAATGGCATGGCTATCATCAGTTTTACTACTCTAAGGGGTTTTAGAATTATACATACAATAAGCATTTTAACTAATACTTACGCACGCCCATGAAGAGACGTTACAAGAATAGAATGTTTGGGCATTCTCAAATAGGGAAGGGGGAAGAGTACAAACGTAGTCATTTTGTGATTCCATCTTGCATTGTGATTTGCGGTGTAGATGGATGAATCTCAATGGAGTGCCTAAGTTTTTCCCAAAAAACTGAAGACGAGAATAAGCTAAGGACATATCAACACCATCTAGTGGCTTAAAATGATACTTTATTTTTTAGAGTAAGAGAATGTTTAATAAATCAAATAAGTTTGAGAAAGAAAGTATCAATTAAAGTGAGGTACTTACCTCAAATATTTTGATCATGTGGATATTAATTTACGTTTGAAGTCGATACTATCAAAGTACACTATTATACGAAAAATGCCGAGTATGCAGCAGCGACTCATTTTCAACTGTTTCACTCAAACTGGTTCAATGTACACTTGAAATTTTCCCAGTTATCAAGATAGCGTATTCGCCTGTTCAAAACTGAAATGGAACAAAAAGAAATAGTTAAAAAATATCTTGTATATAGACCATTATAAATGTGTGTTTAGCCAGTTAGCGATTATCTATTACTTATTTTTTGTCCTCCGAGGACTGGACATATTCCATGATAAACGTCATTCCTGACAGTGCCATTATGGTGCATATTATACCAAACCAAAGCAGATCCTTTAATCTGATGTCCCGAGACCCCAGCTTGACAAAACGACGTAAGGCCTCCAATTTCCGGAACCTCCAACTAAAGATATCAATGGTGATATCATTATGGTAAGAAGTAACTATTTGCGGTATAAAATGTCAAAATTATTCATGATATACATTGAACGCAATAGTTGAAACCCAATCATCATGCGAATTTAAGCCGTCCTCAGGTTTTGCTTTTTTTTGGAGCTGAAATTTGAAAGTGTGAATATAAGGATTAAGGATTATAATTTACCTTGTTAAATTTGACGCTTTTGTTGGTGGCATATTGTATGAATAGTACATCGCTTTTTACCGAATCTGAGTGCTGCACAAAATACCTGCCTAACATATACTCCCAGTATTGGAATATTTCCCTATTGCCCCGTATTGTTAATCCCGTGGCTGCCTCAGCCAAGTTAAATAGGTTTGGCGGCATTGCATTTGGATGAATGTTTTTGTATGCCCCTGTGTTCCAATGTGGAATAGTTTCGCCCTCGCGTCCTGCAAGTCTAGAAGGTGTCAATCTTTCTCCAAAAAACAATTTCAATAGATCAATGGAGTTATTATCGATCATCTCATAGTACTGAAGGACAGTAGGATTCTTGGAAAGTTCTTCTACTTTCACAGGATTGATATATAAAAATGGATGGCGTCGGTTTTCGTAGTGGCATTTAAGGTCCATTTGAACTTTCTGAGTTTGTAGCCTTTCCCCGCGGCACAACGACATAAACTGAACTTTAACTGATGAAGTGTTACCTCTTAAATGAGGACTAGCACTTTTAAAAGAGGCCTCTTGCACTGAGATTCTGTTTTCAAACTCCTTTATTGGAGAAACGTAAAAATTCAAAAATATCTCCGGGTCACGCTTAGTATTTGGATCATGATGGACTCGATTGTGATGTTGGATGGCGAGATGTAGAAAATCTTTCACTACATTTATGGGAAGGTTATAATCTTCCTCATCCTGCCCCGACAGGAGCAACCGATGTGCAACTTCCAGCCACTCCACCGCAATTTGGTACTCCCGTCTGTACAGAGCAAAAACTCCGAGTTCCGCAGACTGTAAAGCATCCAATCTGCTTTCCTCTGATGTAGCGTTTTTTGGATACAGGCCGTAAATGAGTTGCTCAGGACGGTAACCGTAAGCATGCTGAACATGAAAATAGGAAGCCATTGACAAAAACAAGTCTTCTACACCTGGGGCTAACCTTACGGTTGTATTTGTAGCTTCATCGTATACAAATTCTTGTGTTTCCTGTAGAATTTTTGCTATTTGTTCTGATTTGATAGGATACACAGACATAAATCATAAACCACAACAATCAAGCAAAGTTGGCTTTATACATAAAATAATTTTAAAAAGTATTTTTTTCAATATCTACCTTCATTGTCCAGGAAGTCGTCTGATGTGAAAAACCGTCTAATATGTGCTATTATTCCGGCATATCTACTGGTCATTCTGTGACCAAGTACAGCGCTACTACCGACTACTCTCCCCCTCTCTTCTGGCGTTTCCTTTGGCTCATGCAGGTGTCTCATTGCTTCTCCAGTTGATTCGTCGTAGTCTTCCAAATACTCGGTGATGAGAAGTATTTCCTCGTCAATTAGGTTCAGTCTTTTTTCCATAACATCGGCAATTTCATCTTCCTTTTCAGCCCACTTCTCATACGCTTCGGAGGTGTGAAGAAGTCCAAAGAATGGATCATCACTTTCTCCTACCAATGTATTCACAGCGTCTTCTTGGATTTGAAATGATTCCGCACTGAAGAAGGGTGTCGTTGAATCACAGCGCGTACCGTCGAAATAAATAGTAAAAATAGGTATTATAGAAGAGAAAAAAGTTAGCATGATGGTTACGCTTTACTAATTTTACGCTACAAATGAAAAATGCAATAAATGTGCAATTTCACATGTCACCTGCTCCAATATCATGTCAATTTTTGTATACATGAAGTTTCCTGTTTGCACCATCGTTGTAAAAAAAATTGAGAAACAATAACTGCATTGTATCTGCCGATGCGCATAGAATTACTGAAAACATAATGGACAATAATATTAAATTCATGGTCGGTCAAATTGAGAAATAATTTGCATTGTAATTGTTCTGTAGCCTTACAGACTGTAGGACGAGTCTCATTTCAACGAATAGTAAAGTGTATAGTTAAGGAATTTCGTTTTCAGTTCGGGCGACGCACCGTCATTTAAAAAAAGTGTGTTAAGAATTATACACGCATTGCAGATTGCAGAACGCCAACAACATTGTTAACATTTTTTGGTACAGGTTGTCTTCATTTTGTTACAGGAGGACAAGTTACAAGGTGGTGTGCTAGTAGGTACTGCGGACGCTTTCATCAGAAGGGGGGATGAAGACGCTTTTTTTTCTAAAAAAACGCTTTCGTGCTATAATAAGAAGGTTTTAGCAGTAAAGAAAGCATCTACTTTGGTATGACTGGAAACACGTTGTTAGAAAATGTTTGCTTCTTGTCCATAATAATGTGTTCAGCTAAACGTCGACTCATATACGCGTCCATAGAATTTGGTCTCATGTAAATACATGGGAAACTACAAAATTAATGGTCAGTTTTGGTTTTTTGGCTTCTACATTAGTCGAAGGGCGAAACTCAAGAGATTGCTTTCAAAGTATTTACAGTGCATATAATAAATAATCAAGCTGATGTTTTAACTATAAGACAATCAGACTTTTATTAATGTTTAGCAAATACAATCACTTTAATTAACATTGAATATAACAGCTATTGCATCCGAAAATTATTGCATAACAAAATATTTTATAGAGCAGTCAGTCAGAATCTGATCTTGGGAAATATATCTAGTGATAATTAGCTCCGTCATACGTATTGGCGCCCATGAATTGATAGTTGAATCCCAGTGCAGCCGACGCACCTACTGGATCAAATTGAGAGCTGCTGCTAGACCCGTGACCGTGACTGTGTCCCATGGATGAAGTTTCACCTAAATCTGTTTTAAAATCAGAATAACCAGCACTTGCGCCGGAGGATGTGGATGGCTGAGTGTCTGCAGGCTCAGAACTTCGATTGTTGTAACCTTTCTCCCCATCAATACAAACTCTCTTGTGATTTCTAAAGCCACTTCTAGTAGAGAAGCTACGTGGACACTTTGGACATGTGAATGGCAATTCTGCATTGGTTGCCTTACTGTGGAACCTTCGGATATGCTTGGAACGGGTAGCACGGGTTGAAAATTGAGTAGGACATTTCGGACATGAATATTTATTCAAATTTATATGGCCTTGTGCTTTTCTAGCGCAGTGGTAAACATGTTGTGAAAGTCCTTTGCGATGATTAAATGTCTTTCCACAGTATTGACACATTAGGGAAACCTCATGACCTGGAGTGTGAGTCATTTCATGGCGTTTCAATGCGGAAGGAATTCGGAACGTTTTACCGCATTGTCCACACATGAAAGTTTGTACGCTTCTAGCCAATTGGTCAGCAACTGACTTCGGATCACGAACTCGTTCTTTAGGAGGACACCAACACTCGTATTGCGAATCCTTTCGCTCCTCTTCATTTAAATGGCTCCATCGATGGTGCAGCATGCTTTTCTCACTTTTATATATCTTGACGGGCTTACTGCAAATAGGACAATTCTCATATGTTGGTTCGCCATGGGCCATAATCATGTGCCTATCAATGATTTTCGGATCAGTGAACTCTTTGCAGCAAACATGACATTTGTACATCCCAAGATGGTGTCCACCTACGAAAAATAAAACAAAAGGGGACTAATCAGCAAGATTTTCGTTTATAATTTCCTGCAAAGTATCAACAAAGCGATCGTTTTGGTATTAGTGTTCTTCGAAAGATTGAAATCTTATATATGATTTATAATACAATACAAAGTCCCAGTGTCATTCTCATTACATTATTTTTGTTGCTTCCTACTGTTCATCTTAATTTAAAAGTAATACAGTGGGATTGATTGTCAAATGGAAGAAGAAAAAAATAGTTGATGTAACATCTAGGTAATAAGTATTTGATTTTAATAATTTACTTACATATATGCTGACGAATCTTCCAAAATCCAAGAACTACTTTTCCACACGCCCCACATGAAAATGTCACGCTATAGGGACGAGGTTGGTAACTTCCAGGTGGATTTTTAATAATTTCTATGCCTTCCATAAACACCCGCCCGTCTTTTGTCAGAATAGCATCGGGAAACTTTACGTTATGACTGTGTGAGGACTTCACTACTTTGGGTTTGGGAGTTATAGCCCCAACTTTTTTGCGTCTTTTTTTATTTTCAAATATTATTTTTCTAGGAACAGTTGGAACTGGTTTTACTGGTGCGACACGCGGACGCGGTGGGCCTTTCTTCTTTTTCACTGATTCTATAATGATACGCCCCGGCATTTTGACAGGTTTCTTTTTCTTTTTGGATCCCCTGTGAAACATATTAACCGTCGTTAATTGCCACATTTTCGAAAGAAAAATAAGAGGAGAGAGATCTTTGTATTCTTTAAATCTGAATATTAAAATGAGCTTGATATTTTATAATAACATCATTCGAATATTAGTTAACTTTATACTATTACCATTCCTCGTCATCATCTTCTTGTTGTTCGTAGTCAGGATCGCTGTCGTCGGCAACTTCACCAGCGTGATCATCTTCATCGTCTTCATCGTAATATTTCTTTGGTTTCGTTTTTGTACTTCTACTTTTTCTAACATTTAGTTTGCTAGGATCGCTCTCCCAAAATTTCACCTCTTTCTCAGAAGTTACAGACATTGCATCTTGAGAATCATCGAAATCATGCTGAAATCCATCATCAGCATAGCCTGGAGAAGAATCAGCGCATACAGAAGGCAACGGTGGTTCCACTTCAGTTGCAATATTAGTGGCAGCATCTTCTCTTTCTTCTGGTGGCTTTTTTGATTTTGGTCTACCTCTAGTTTTACGAGGGAATGGAGTTGACGGTTTCATCGTAGGACCACTTTCACTGATACCTACAGAATGATTTACAACACTATCTGGAACAATTCTACGAAATGCGTCAGTTTCAGTAGGATCTTTAGCGAACATGTGTGCAGTGGAGCCAGGTTGGATTTCAATTAAAGAGTGTCCTGTTTTCCTTCCAAATCGTACTTCCCTCCGTAACTTCAGTTTATTACGATAATCTAAATGACAAATAGTTTACATACAATTGAGTCACATGCTGAAAAAGACAAATATAGAAGTATATTGTAATTTTTATATTCCCACTGATACATTATTAATAACTTACTTATCATAACTTGCTTCCTAAATCCTTCAAATCGTACCGCTGTTGTTTGAGGAACCTCTGCCATCCAATTATCAACGATCTCAGCATCTGCTATACGTTTTTCTACGCTTTCAATTCTATTGAAAATGAGGGATTGGATTTCCTCTACTTTTTGGTAGAGCTCTTGAATTTTAGCTATTTCATTAGTACATGACTCGCAAAAAGAGAAAAATCTGTCAGCTCGACTTCTAGGAAACCATTCCCTCTCTGACTTGACGTTGAGGTAACAGCATGCTTTTCGAAAAGTATCTGCACTTGCCGTAAGAGCTTCCGAAACGATGAGTTCATCGCCACATACAAAGCATCTATCACCACTATATACATACATACATACATAAT
The DNA here is from genome assembly GCA_027744055.1 of Callyntrura sp. NNG-2020. NCBI lineage: Eukaryota > Metazoa > Arthropoda > Collembola > Entomobryomorpha > Paronellidae > Callyntrura > Callyntrura sp. NNG-2020. The sequence goes on along the minus strand of JAHZNE010004725.1, from coordinate 4,916 downwards.
TACATTTAGTTTCGTTAAAAAAACAGGTTCGTACTGTAAAGCTTTTATCTTCAATATACCTTTTCGTTATGTCTTTTAAAACTGATTTAGGTGTCGGCCTTTTGAGAGGCGGATTGCTGGAAGTAGTAGCAAAATGGAATGATGGCTTGACCTGTGGTACTGTAGAATGATGAATTGATAAAGATTCAGGCTGAGGCTCCACTTCAAAGTCCGTTTGAAAATCATCATGGTCAACGTAGTCGTCGTCCGCTCCTCCTATTTCATCGCAGACCTAACAACAGAAATTCCCAAAACTATTATAACTGATTCGTTAACGTTCGTTCAAAGAATATTTATCAGATATATGCTTTCTCTTCCTAACAAGAACTCAAAGTATTATATGATAAACTCAACGACAAGTAATGCAATCATTGTTAAAATACTTACGGCAAAACTGGTCTGAGCTGAGGAGGGTACGTCCGCTGAAAGCACTTGTTCTTGGGTTACTTCTCTTTGGCCAAAGCTGTTTGACTCTCCTTCCCAATCTGTAGTTCCACATAAAAATTCGTCCAGTGATGCGATTCCTATTTCTTTGCCACCTTCGTCCACTCGTTTCAGGGATTTACTACAGAATTAGCACATTTAAAAAAAAATTCTCCTTTATGTAAAAAACAGTTGCAAAACACTTTGGAAATGCAACGGCGGCTTATTATCTTACATTCGATAGCCTTTAGTCCGTTTGTCCTTCTTCCTGACATCGTGTACGTGATTGCCCCTGAGTTCATATTTCTTCTGCGCATTATCAATGAGAACAGTCACAGGACACCCAGCGTGGGCGTCTTGGCAAACATACAAAAGTTTCTCGTCATCCAAGGTATTCTTCCATGTGTAAGATTGTCCCTCTATTATAGCTCTGTAGTGACCGTCTACGCGACCCCTCAAATATATTAAACCGGATGGTTTCTTATCTTCACATTCTGCCAGGCCGACCACGGGTTCTGTGTAAACGACACCTGATTTTACTGTGTCACTGCTAGACGGAATGCTACCATTATTCGCCGCTGATACATCTTGGAAATTGGTTGTAGATGAAGTAGAAGGACCTGGAACATTTTCACTTGGTGCCCCAGTTGAAAACCCAACAAGAGGTTCCTCTCCTTCTGGAATAAGATAATCTTCTGGGTTGGCCCTGACCAACTGAATGTTGCTTGACCTTGCCCATCGCTTGACACGTTGAATAAGGGAATCTTCATTGGGCAGAAGTGGGCGAACTTCCGGAGGAACCTCCTTGATAACTTTCCGCACAAGTTCTATAGCCTTTACACTTCCCTCTACGGAGAGAGTTAACTCCCGCAGTCTTTCTATTGCAGCATCTCTTGCTCTCCTGCAAACAAAATATTAACAATAATATTTGTACTAAAATTACAGTGTTTAGACTATCAATTCTGTATCAATCAATACTGCATCAAATTCATAACATTTATCACTATCATAAAACATTGTCTCGTACTTTTAGTAGTGTAAAAGCGCGTGATACACCAATGCCAAAGCTTCCGACTTTGAAGAAAGCTAACTAGTGAAATTGTTTCAGTTGCAATGCAGTATGAGGGGCCATTAAGATCGAAGTTTCTCTCTCTTGCAAATTTGCATTTGCAAAACTAGTGTAAATTGACGTAAGGTAAATTAGGTGTGCAAATGTGGTCAGTAACGTGATTCAACATTCAACACACGATAATTTTTAATAGCTCCCCATTAAATGATTTGAAAAACTCGTCATGATTTTTAGTGAATTTTTTTTTACCCTTTCCTATTCTGTATGGAAAACATCTCTTGTAACTTGTAACAAACGAAACCAACTTTATACCAAACTCTTCTCTATTTGTATCTATATCATTTTTGTAATGGATGGACAAGAACAACATATGTATGTATGCAGAATACTACATGACATTGGGCAGACCATCGTGCCACTTACTGTTGCCATTGCCTGTAAATCCTAATCCTACCATCTCAATTAACGACGAATTGCAGCAACGGTAGGTAGGTAGACATACATATAAAGGGATTTTCACTTACTCCCCAACATCTATCTCACAGATGTGTTCCGTTGTCAGAGTATATGTTCCTAACGGAAATTCAATAATTCGTCCTTTGCATCCAATTCCTCTCTGAGAACACCTCCAGTAAATCCGACTTGGTTCAGACAAGCCTTTCGGACCCGCACTTTTTGCTTTATCTTTATAATATCGATAATTCGCATAAAAAAGAAAACGACCTGACATGTCTTTATGCTGCTTGCGACCCATGGTGTTCATATGCAGGTGTCAAATTTTTTATATTAAAAGTTCCAACAAGCAACTAACGTGCCTCCTTTTACAAAACGCCAGATGATATGAGCGAAATAATTATCTAACGAGCATAAATGATAAATTTATTCATTCACTTTTAAAAATTCACTTTAGTTAAAAACTTTTTGTTGCAAAAGAAAAATATCTTACTCCTCAGCTGAAACCTGGGATTTACAGGCATGAAACCCAGTTTCCCGAATTGTGACTTTATCGTTTTTAATCGACTTGATGGCCTTTCCGTAACAATTGCGCTCCTTGCATCTATAATACGTAGTATCTTTCACTTCTCTACATATCTTGTAAATAAAACCACGGTGTATCAACTTTTCTCTGGCAAATCTTTGGCGTTGTTTTGGAGGAGACATTTCTGATTCGTGCATGTTCTAAACAACTGTTACAACAGCTAGTCACCAGTATCACCATTCACCACGTAATGTACTATTATTGGGCATTGGTTATTTAGGAGCAACAGAAACTTTAAAAGTCTTACTCATTAACAGAAGTAGAACAACTGTGAGTGTGAGGTTGGGTTTCCTGAACTATGTCAGTTTTCCTAATTGCTCTCCCAGCACATTTGCGATTCTGACACCGAAAGTACAAACATTCTTTCTTCTCGTGTTCGAAAGTGTATATGTAACTGTTGTGTATCAATTTATCACGCCGAAATCTTTGTCGTTCACCTTGCTGCTTTCGAGGCATAACTTAAATTTGCTTCTAGAACAGAGTTATAGACGTTTATCAATATATTTTCCAGAAGCGATTTTATTTATCATCAGTCATCTCTATTATAGCTTGTTGAGTCAAATCAATAGCAAAATTTTAAGAATATGAACAAATTTCTATTGATAAAGTTGTCACGTTCGTTTGTCTCATTACTTTACAGCGATGATATGTGATTTGATATCCAACTACTTAATTCCACAAAAATCCATAATTTGTTGCTGTATGGTTACAATGAATTTTGCTTCTGTATGATAGATATTTAAGTTGTGTAGTTCGACATTGACAAGAAGTATTATTGACGACAATCAACAGCGAGAAAAGTAAAAAATATTCGATACTGTCACAAAACCATAAAAACTCACTCCGCCAAAGGAATCACACATGAGTATGAGTATGGTCACTGGTTGAGTTTCTCTTATTTCTCCAGTAGTGCTCACTGATTTGAATGCTCTTCCTTTACATCCTTATTTAAGCAACCCAAATGCAAGCTAAAAAAGGCTGACTTTCTTGATTCTTAATTATAAACTTTCTTATTGTAACAAATTTTGCGCGACTTCACTCTTCGTCTTAATCGTCATGAGTTGTCATTCATTAGAAACTAGAAACAGTCAAATTATCCATATTGTGTATGATTTCCCCACACCGCACCACTCGGACTGTGAAAATGGTACACTACAGAGTTTCAGTTTACCAATATTCAATTACTAGTACACGAAGAATAACCATAATCCGAATCTTTTCTTTTTCAGCTGACAAAAGAAGCATAGCATAGCAGGTACTGTGCCTTGTGCATGTGCATTGTGCTAGTATGAGTATAGTATGGTGTAGTATAAAGTCAAAAGTAGATAGATATTGTTTGTATTATGATGAGAGAAATTATTACAGGGTCAGCGGTTGAATGAAACCATCACTTTCACTGTTTCGCCATAAAATGTACCACGGCTGGCATGGCATACTCAACGACAACAGTTGACAGTAGCAAAAATAGCAGCTAGCTACGTTAGAAACGTAGCATGTAAACTGGGTTGGATGTGGAGTAACACCATGCACCACCGAAAACCCAAAAAATCTAAACTATTACCACCACCCGGTGGTGAGGCGAATAATGCGAGCATGGAGCATCCACGCAGCCGGGACCTGTGATTGGATCAATATGATAATGATAATAATAAATATTAGTGACCGAAACCATTGATTACTTCTCGAATTAACAAATTTAGACATACATAGACATGTGTGATCTAGCAAAGGCCAAACTTTGTTCCCATCCAAATCTAATCGCAAAAAAGAGGAGGAACGAATTTGACTCGACAAATGAAAATAACAAATGAAAGCAGTAAGACTTGTAAAAAAGACTTCTGTCTAAGCATTTTTTGCACTATTCTTCTACTCTGCTTACTTTTTCTTGCATTTAGCAAAGACATCACTTACCACAGGAAAAACTCAAAAATCCCTATTATTTCATAATTTTTCTCACTTTACCCCACATTTTACCCCTGTGAGATGACCTCCAGAACCAATTTTTGTTCAAATACGACCTATAAGACCGTATCTACATTGGACATGCATAATATACAACGTCCCTATACAACGTAGTTAAAGCTTATGTTTGCACTGTTTTTGTAACGCTCATAACTCCGGTATTTGATGGAATTTCAAAAATCCAAAAACAACCCTTTTTTCTTAATTTTTTGCTTGATTTTTTGTGCCTAGCGTCATGTTATTAGGAGCACGTATGCGAGCACCAGCGTGTATTTACGGTCCATGGTTGGACGGTCCATACCGCCGGACTGGCGCTATTTTGAAACTTAACATTTTTCGCATTAGAAATCATTAACAATTCTCTTCAAGTGCCTTAATTTTGAA
>JAHZNE010004724.1:0-24161 GCA_027744055.1 Callyntrura sp. NNG-2020 | reverse complement strand
CGAATGATTCTTCTGATCCTGTGTTTCAATTCAATAGATGTAGATCATAGGTATAGACAACATGAAAATTATTTTTTTAAATTAACACATGGGGCGCGTGTCACATGAATGAATTATAGGAATGGAGTTGTACCGGGTGTATATCGGGCCTGTCGAATTTGGGATTAATTGAATCGTAGTTTTGTTACCTTTATGACTATCTCGATCACCAAAAACGACAGTATATTTTATGTACTTTATTTTATAACTTGACGACTCGTTTGCGTTCCAATGAAGTTGCGATTTCCTTATACCAAATTATTGTTGATGGAATTCCACTATTCCGCAGGTGTCTCATTTCCGTACTAAATCTGGATAAAATTCATTCAAGTTCATTTTATAGACCCGGGCGATTTTTCAGTGAGAGCCTTTGCCGCGGAGAAAATAAACAACTTCCGCCAATGTTAACATTGTTATGAGGTGATGACATGTTGATTTCTCGCAAAATCGCCAGTTAATATGCAAATGTATCATTAAGCAATTATTTTGATTCGTAACTTAATTAACAAAGTATTTAAACTATCCACATTTATTCCAGCGTAACACCATAAATTGCAACGACAGCATGACTAACAATGACTGATTTATGTACAAACAAAAGCATATAAGTGTAAAATGAATTGTAACTAGGAATTGTCCACTGAAAAATTATGCAGCCTGGTCCATTTTTCGCTTGTTGTCCAGAACCTTTTGGCGATAACAGAGTCCATGCCTTCTATCGAAGGTTTGATTTCTTTGCAGTCACTAAGAGAAACACCAACCAGAAAAGTTTCATCATAGTTAGGATAAACATATTTTGGAAAAGGTAAACTTTCAATTTGGTAACTCGTGTGATTGTTCCAACGATTCTCTACCGTTGTCTCTTAACAACTGGACTTTCAGCAGTGTTTCAGTGCTAAAGTTTACTTTAGCTTTTATAGAGATAATTCCTGCGTGTGGTTTGATCAGTTTTCCAAAGGGAAGTGTACTGATTTTGAATTCGTATGAGTATGATTACAACTAAGGCCATGGATACGGATACATAATGCATTGATATTACCGAATTTTACAAAAAGTCAGAACTTATTGATGCTCAAAAAGTTTGGGGATGAAGAGTTTCCTTCCCACAGCAAACAATAAATAACTCAAAAATCAAATGAATGTAAGTCTATGGGCAGCAATTGTACTCAATTGATAAAGCAATTTTTGCTACCCAAAAAGGACAATACCCATACCCTCCATACCCAAATTTTTGACCATTAATAGTTCGGGCTTACCTAATAAAATTAGTTTATTTCAATAGTGTGTAATATGTATTCATAAACTTGGTTACAATTACAACGGTACAGGATCGGTGGAAAAGGTAATGCCACTCATTTCAGTTCTATTTCCATCAAGAATACCATTTTCAACACTCATTGCATTATTTTATGTGTTGTCATAATAAAATACTAAATTATTTACCTGAAGTACTTGCCAGTAACGCCTTCTAAAGAAGGTTCCAACGCGACAAAAACGGAAGTAAGAGAACCTTGTATCGGGCTTTTTAAGAAAAACGAAAGTAAAGGTTTCACAAATAAAGAAGCCAATATACTATCTTCAAAACCCATGTGACGGGTGATCTCTGTCTTGACGATTCCTGGATGTACAGCATTTACAGTAACACCAGTTCCTTTTTCAGTCGGAACGGAAATTAAATTTTATTAATTTCATGTCAAAATAGTAAAAAAGTTAATTAATCTTATTGTAAAGTGCTCCGATATCTACCTTTGAGACGTGCAGCCAGCTCATTTGTAAATAGGACATTCGCAAGTTTACTCTGATTGTAAGCTGTTCCGGCATCATAGGACTTTTCCGAATTTAAATCTTCAAAATTTATTGTTCCTCTTGTATGAGCGACACTTGAAACGTTTATGATTCTGCTTGATGGTGACAACTAATAAGTAAAAATGTCATAGCAAACATTAAATCATTCTTATATACGTTAACAATGTTAAGTTTACGATATACGCTTACTTTTAAATTCTCAAGCAATAAATTCGTAAGAAGAAAATGGCCCATGTGATTGACGCCCATTTGCATTTCAATTCCTTGCTTTGTTAGCTTTTTAGGACATCGCATAATTCCGGCATTGTTAATTAAAATATCAAGTTGGGTGTTTTTATTACGAAAATCGTCCGCAAATTTTCTTACTGATTCAAAATCAGCAAGGTCACATTGCTTGCAATAAACATGCTTGTTTAAAGTTTCTGATATTATTTCTGTTCTGGCCTAGAAACAAAATGCAAATAAAACCATATGTAATTATGATTTCCTGTGGATGTGTATGTAGCCTTAAAATATTAAGATAATTTAATGCCATATTTGGCAAAAACAAAAATTGCAATGAACTCTACAAAGCTACAGCAGTATTTAGACTTGGGCAGTTTTGACTAGTCAGTTGTTACGTTTTGAGAGGTGTTCGCGTGCATTTTATGCGACATCGACAAATTGGTAATAAATGTAACCTCGTAGACTCGTAACCGTAACGCCAATTCCGAACACATCCCTTCTCCGCTTGAACTCTCTCTGTCTCTCCCTTTTACAATGAAAGAGCTCTGCTCATGCAGGCTGCGTTTGTATTGCACTGTACTGTGTGGTTTCAATTGTACAATTTTTGTGTTCAGCCGTCGTATGTCGTAGGTCGATCATTTCCGCTGATATGATGGCTTGATAAATTCGATAAATTTTTGCTTCCATACCTTTTGACATTTGTCAAGGTTTCTGCAAGCCATGTATACCGTGCATCCCCTTCGTGCCAATTCTTTCGCTGTCTCCTTCCCAATGCCTGTGTTGGATCCTGTGACAATGCATATCTTCCCTTCTGCCCGCACTGATTCGGGAAGTTTATGTCCTGTACCAACCAAAAAGTCTCTAAAAATCAAAAATACAATATTTTTTGTCTATTACAGTTAGTAGTGAGAAGTGAGAACATGCAACAGAACGGAACAGAGATTTGGAAAATAGACAGTTTAATATAGCGTATATGTTAGCTATTGCCTCCGCGTCAACTTGTTTAAATCACACATCAGTTTAAAATGTCTACCTAAAATTGTGTGAAAATGTTTACTTCAAGAAAACAGCGCCTCCGACAATAACGCCGACACCCGATCCTATTACCATAAACTTTGGAAATCTCCCCATACTTGTTTTAAAACGATGCACAAAATTATTAGCTTAGCAGTACGCTGGTCTGTTGCCGTTGTGCGGAATCCTTTCCGTTACTAACTCATTATTTTGGAATTAGTGCAGTATAAATATATGCGGTCCTACACGTGTAGTTTTAGAGCTCAGCACTTGCACTTTGGCGATGGCATCGCCCCGTTGCAAGAATTTTAAACCCCACAGTAAGACTATGCATCTATGGTAACTCGTAAAAACCCGACTAATAGAAAGAAGCAGGAATAGCTCCTCGGGAATAGGTCCCCACTTCCGGACGGGGACGCGCCCCAGAAGAAATTTTTTGAAATTTTTGCGTTCCAAAGAAATCTGGTTATCCCAACAGCGGTTTATTAAGGCAGTGTAACTTAGTAACCAAATTGTGCATGATTTCAACAGAACAAAACTACACCCCCCACTAATTAAGGGGTTGAATTTTACTTTGAAAACGAATCGAAGTCAGCATACGCAGGTTTACTACCCGAAGAACGCTGATTCCAAAAAAATCATTTGTTCATACCTCATTTGTTCTTGTACGAAATGTAGTTCTTTCAAAACATTACACTTAAAATATACCAAATCAGCATATTTTGTCATTTTGCGTACAAGTATTTTGAGAAAACTACTTATATAAGAACCAATGAGGTATTTTTGGATTCAGCGTTCTTTGGTGAGTAAGCCTACTTATGCAGGTTTCGAAATTCGCTTTCAAAGTAGAATTCACCCTTAAATTAGTGGGGGTGAAGTTTTGTTCCGTTGAAATCATGCACCATTCGGTTTCTAGGCTATACAGTCTTAAGTGACTAAATTTTATTGCTATTATTCCGTGCTTAGCAATTCTTCATCACATTTCCATGGAAACATTTACCAAAATGTCGTATAACTCAATAGGCTAACTTTGGTAGGTATTTTCTCAGGATAGTGACATCGTATTGACTTCAAATTACTTTTTTAAGTCTGACTGAAGCTTGATATTGAGATAATTTTATTAATGCATGCAGCAACTTCATTGCCATTTTTCAAATCTGAGAACATTTATTACCAAATGTTTTGCGTTCAAAACGTGCATTTTGCCAAGAGTTGACAGAAGTACTGCAAGTAATTAATTATACAGTTACAAGTTTTGAATAAAATAAAAATACGTTAAAATAAAGACTGCGGTGGTACCAGTAGTGGACGACGAAGATCATATGGGTCCCTGTAGCGAATGTAAGAACAATAACCCTAACAATTCAAATTTGTTAAAAGTTCTAAATTTACAAACCGGGTCTTTATGGCGTAAAACTTGTAAGCTTACAATCTTTACAATTTTTTTAGGGTTGGTCAAGGTTAATTAAGAAACACTCATACACAATACATAGCTTACAAGTTACAAAAAATATTGACACCCCACCCCACATGCAAGAACTAATTTTCTTATATTGGGTTACATCTACATCACGCTACAAAATTTGTATCTTCTCTTTCGGTCACGTGCTCATTATCGTGTTTTATAACCGGATAAAAATTCATAATTTATTCACAATTGTTATAGTCAGGGCCATAGTCGAAATATCTTCCCTTCAATAAAGGTACAAAGTGTTGTAATTTAAATGCTAGAATACCAAAAAAACCCGAATTCGACGAGGTAAGGGTAGGGACCTAACGTAGGGTTACGTTAGGTATAGTAGGAGAAGTAGGGGCATTACCATATCTATCACCCACCCATCTCATTACAATTGAAGAGGTTTTTGGATGTGGGGTGCTGGGGGTGAAAAGTTTAGTCACTTCACTACTACTATACGTACGAGCATAACTGCATTTGTATTGTTATGAATTTAGATATGTGTACCTATATAAGTTGCATGCATTGCATCAGCTCCGAAACTGCATTTTTGAATTGGGGTTACCGTATGTATGCATGGTGTGCTGTGTTGATGTGCACAACAAACAACACAGTATGCGCTCTACTGTGCTGGGTGGATGCAAACAACAGAGCTGAGCAGACGCACATAACGAACATGTGACATGGTTTTTCTCGTACTGTAAATAAATGTCCATTCTTCAATCATCCATCATCATTCATTCACTTTGATTTCACCATTGCATTATACAACATATGCTCTCGTTGAAGTTTGTTTGATAATTAATATGATAAAAAATTTAATCATATAATTAACTCGAAAGACCGGAATACAAGAATTGTCTTAAAACAAAATGAGCCATGTTGTATGTCTCCGTGGGACAACACATAATGGTTAACGGTAATAACGGTGCTTCCATCCGCTCCAGTTGTTCGCGTAAACATTCACCAGTATTATTAGTAAAGGACTTGAAGAACCACAACGGTGATAGCTGTAGGTGGAACAAATCTTAAATTAAAGTGTTCTAATTTGGAGTAACATTGTTATATTGATTACCAGTAATATTTGGAAAAAATGACTGTTAGTGATATCAGTGAAAGTGACGTTTGGTTTAGGAGGTTGGAAGCATACGGTTCAAATAAACATGTGAAAGTAGGGCATGACTTATGTGATTTGACATTGCCAGTGATCGTGTACAGATGCCGAAATAGGACACAGACACAACCGTAATAATGTAATGTTGATAGTAATGCTAAACTCGTTATCAAATGTGAAATCATATTGGGTACACCAATGTCAACGTTGCATTGTAGTATTATTTTGGTTTCCCGTAAATAAACGAAGAAAACGATTGCAATTGTTCTAGTGTAGCAGTGCTATTTTCGAATTGAAAAAAATGTGATTGTTCGTAAGTTGAAATATTACTTCATTTTGTCGGTGTCGGTGTAAGTATTTATAATTACATCAGTCGTAGTAGTTGGTAAACAAAATTCGAAATGTCGGGAGTACTGAGCTGCCGTCAATGCGGGTGCAGTGAAATTGACACAGATCCTGCAAGAGGTGACGCAGTTTGTACAAATTGTGGATATGTCTTAGAGGAATCAATAATTGTGTCGGAGGTAGCATTTGAGGAGGACGGACATGGAGGCTCATCGGCGATTGGACAGTTTGTTTCTGCGGAAAGTAGAGGTGGTGGAGGAATTAGCGGAGCCCCGAGCGGCTTCCACAGTGGAGTGGGTAAAGAATCTCGTGAGATAACACTCAGGTCAGCAAAGAAGAAAATAGTTGAGGTGGCTCAACAGTTAAGGTAAGTAAAAACAACACATAATACTTAACTAAACATGGAAAAAGTATGATTTAAGGTGGACTTCACTGATGTACAATTTGATGTTTTTCAGATTAAATCAACATTGCATAGACATGGCTTTTAATTTTTTTAAGATGGCACTTCATAAACAGTTGACAAAAGGCAGAAAAAACTCGTTAACAATTGCAGCCTGCGTCTATATGACTTGTCGTATTGAAGGAACTCCACGTTAGTCATTATACTTTAATTCCAACATCCAACTTATCGAACATTTCTTGTATTTTTGAGTAATTATTTTAACAGATTTTAAATCGTTTTTGTAGATTTGTTGATAGATTTCAGTGATGTAGTCCAAATGGATGTATATGCATTAGGTAGAGCATATGTTCAAATTTCTCGTGCTCTATACATAAATATTCCTGCAGTTGATCCTTGTATGTACATCCTTCGATTTGCCCATAAATTTGAATTGGGGGATAAGACACATGACGTAGCCATGACTGCCCTTAGATTGGTACAGAGAATGAAACGTGACTGGATACATTTAGGGCGAAGGCCTTCAGGGTTGTGTGGAGCAGGTGATGCCTTTGTTTTATTTCATTTATAATTATACCATTTACAAGTTTAATTGATACACAGTACTTTAATATAATTTTGTTTTGTTTTGCAGCCTTACTTATAGCAGCACGGCTGCATAATTTCTCGAGAACCATTCATGATATTATTAGTGTTGTCAAAGTTCACGAAACGACTTTAAGGAAACGGTCAGCACAAAAAATACTCTTCCAACCTTTTTGCTTCGTTCCATTTCGCTTCGCTTTTATTAGTGCAGTTTCAAATGCACGTTTCCAAGTATAATAAGTATATCTCTTTTCCTACCAGATTAATTGAATTCGGAGAGACTCCATCAAGCTCACTTACGTTAGACGAATTTATGTCTGTTGATCTGGAGGAAGAACATGATCCGCCATCTTTTAAGGCAGCAAGACAGAAAGATAGAGATCGTTTACAAAAGGTATTTTGCATTTTCAGCAATATTGCTAAAGATAGGATATGCTAATGCGATAATAGTGTGATTTTTTAAAATATATGTATTGTTTAATTCATTTTTGTAGTTGTTGGATGAAGAAGTTAGCAATCAGTTCAAATTAATTCAAGAAAAAATTGAACAGGAGCTTGATAAGAGACGAACAAAAACACTCAACAAAAAGAAGGGAGAAAGTAAGTAATTGATACACTAATACAGTACCGGTACGATAAAATAGCATGGTATTACGTATGTATGTATGTATGTATGCATATGTATGTATATTTTATTTTTTGCTCTTTTGGCCATCGGCCCATGGAGCACTCAATCATAAAAAATTGTTACAAGATTATTTACAAAATTCATACGTATTCATAATATAACAAATAAACCCGAATTGTTTGTGGGTCTTACACGTACAACGCATGGTACCCAAAACCCAATGCTATAACTTTCTGCATTTGCTCTTTGTCTTTCTAGCTGCTCTTGGAATAGAAAGTTCCATTACAGGTTGTAATAGAGAAAGCGATGATGCCACCAGGTTTATTATGGAGTCAACAATTTCTACCATCAATGAAGTTATTTCGCCAATAGATTCGAGCCCGCCTTCTTTTCCTAATTCTCAAAATTTAAAGGACATGGACAGAATCCTAATGCCGCCACCCTCTTCATCTGCTGGTAAACAAACTTAGTTGTTTGAGTAAACGTTGTAGATATAAACCGTTAAATACTGTAACACTTTTAGTCCACCAATCCAGTATGCCGTTAAATTGTTTTTTTTTCTAGGGGGTGAAGTGCCAACAAACTCGTCGAACGGCAATCCAACATGTTCACCCATCGAACCAAGTTGGGCGTCTGAAGAGATTGGCGACGGAGAACTGGATTTAGATGGTATTGACGATAATGAAATTGACGCATATTTGATGAGTAAAGAAGAGGCTTTAAAGAAAAAAGAAACATGGGAAAAAATAAACGCGGACTACATCCAGCAGCAAAAACGTAAGCTAAATAAAGAACGTTGTAAATATTTTAGTCTAGATTTAGTCTGATTCTGATTCAAACCGTGAAAATAACATTTCATTTCAGTTAAACAAGAACAACTGGAGAAAGAAAGATTAGAGGGAAAGCCTGAGAAGAAGAAAAAGAAAAAGCAGGCAAAGCCAAAACCTACTTTTCAAGCTAAAAGTGCAAGTATGAATATCCCCCGGAACTAGAACAAATTTTATATTTAACTTATTATACAACTAATCAACTAATCTTTAAAATGGCATGTTTTGTGCGTTTATAGATGAGGCTATAAAAATCATGTTAATGGAAAGGAAAATGTCAAACAAAATCAATTATGATGTATTACGATCTCTCACATCCAGCACTAGCGGTGACGTTGTGCCAGCTAGTATTATCTCTGGAAATGATGACGCGAATATTGCCACAGCAGAACCTGTAACAGTTATTGAATCCGGGCCAGTTGTGCCCCCTGCTAGAAAGCGGAAATTAACAGAATCCGATACAGATGATAGTAGTACAGCCAGCACCAGTAACAGAAAACCCAAAGCAGTGAAAATTAAAATAGAGTCTAAATTAGACAGTAAAAAGAATATTAAACAGACAATAGACTCAATAGAAGCTGTGACGGATCCGGTTCCAGTAGTAGATGTAATTGTTGAATCTGGCCCAGTGGAAGTAGAGGATTATGACGAAGAAAGTAAGCTCACTTTCACTTCACATTTCACTTTTATGTTCTCAGGTTTTAAGATGGACGTGACTTAGACTTTTTGACGTGGGTTGAAAATATTTTGTGCTTATGAACTTTATATAAACAAGTGTTTATTTGTGAATTGTCTAGACGAATCGGAAGGAGAAGAAGAAATGTCTGCCCGCCAGCTACTCACGCAGTTCAGAGGTGAGGAAGATGGTGGTGATGATTATTATTATGATTGAGGTAGTGTCTAAAAGTTATTCATGTCTAATATTGATAACTAGAATAAATAAATAAATATCTATGTAGCCGAATAGGGTTAAACGTTTAATTACATTATACATATTATAAAAGATAATAACAAATCATACTACATATACTCTACACGTACCGAGTACAATTACCATATAATTCATTAACGCATCGTGTCGGTTGTCGGTCAGACATATCATGCAGATTTTACAATTGTAAATATTTAGGAGATAGGTCCAGGGCCATAAAATACAAGCTCGGGAATTTGGCCACCTTGAACTCCTGTCCCATTTGTGCTTTCAGCCGAGCACTGATACTGAAACATGACATTTCCAACTGTTACGTCAGCCATTCCCTCTTGCCCAAAGTAACTCAATTCTATTCCATCCAATATCACTGAGGCAGTGTAGTAAACATCAGGATCAATCTGAAAAATTAAATTTGTATGTTACCGTATCTGTTGCTGACTTTTTTCTGCATGTAATCCAACACCGCACATGCAGAATATGAACAAAGCCACCTGCGTGCATACTTGCATAATTTTTTCCAGGAACATTTAGGTAGCCACTAACCAAATTTTGTCTTATTCTACTGTTGTCTCAAAAAGCTAGGATGCCAAAAGGTAACGTTTCTGCAAGAGGTTTTCATCAACTTTCTCTTTTTACATCAGCAAAAATAAATTTGATTAATAAATTATTAAAACACGGATTTATGTGCAGTTGTTATGGTTGAAGGTACACACATATGCGTATGTAAATTACATTAACTCAATTTGACATGTAATATGTACAGTCCAATACCAATTTACTGCATGTAAGAAATGAATTAAGAATTTACAACGAATTACACAAGTCGCATGTTTGTAAAAATTTGATGGAGAAACCTCTTACGATTAGTTACGGCTACATTTTGTCATCTGTGTTGCACCCCAACTATTTTCAGACAATGGTTATTGGATTGAATAAGATACAACTTCGTGCAATATTGACAGTCGGCAGTATGCTAAGATTTCCCTTTTCATAGTTTCTATAGTTAGACAGAAGGAGGTTTCAAATAAGATGTTCTATGATTTCTTCATATTGAAGATGAAAATTCCATTCCAGAATATCTGAAACCTCCTCCATTTACCCTGCGTTAAAAACATCTGCTTTTTCCTTCATTTTCAAATATGGCTCATTTAAAATATCAGTGTGTGAAACGTTAAGGAAAATAATATGCTACAAACCTGCACCGGTTGTCGAAACGAAACATGAAACGTTCGACTGGAACCATCAGAAAAAAATTCGGTGTCATTTTCTGCTAAGACTCGTCCTTGTTTCTTCAGTTCTATATGTGCGCCATAAGTGGCTCCCCCACTACTAGAGCCATACAGTCCAAACCCAATCACAAATATTCGTCGATCAACACAAAACTGTATGCTATCGCATCGTCCTCTGTATCTCCACTGATTACTGCGGTAAGCCGTAGAATTAAACCGATGACACACCTACGAAATATATAAGACAACAAAATCTAATTTACAAGACGTAAATTTCTAGAGACCGCTAATTATTTAATATACTGCATATTGTTACCAAAGGTTTGAGTCCCTTTCTAGGAACAGTAGTAAATGCTATTTGTGGTTTATTAGTTGCGGTAAAATTTAAAAAAATGTCATGGGATTCTTGCAAAGTGTAAATTTTTGTTTGTGCAGGTCCATCTGCAAATTCTTTTAGTTCCATCGTTGGCACGCGTATGAGTATAAGTGCGGAACCTGTAAATACGTTCATAAAACATTATTTGAGTTTTTCATAAATAGACTTGCTATACACTCACCAGCCAACACCAACCGTTGCGTTGCTATGTAATAACAAATAAAGCTTCTAATTGTCACGTAAAACCAAGTAAAATTCAGTACCTGATTTCATGTTAATGTATTTCAAATGTAAAGTCTAGTCTAAACGAAAGATGTTGTCTATTGATGACAATGAGTGATTATGATAATGAATCAGGAATATAATATAGTTGGTAATACAAAGAAAAACATTAGTTTACAAACTAATTATATGGGGTGCCTTGTCACTACAGCTTTCACCAAATTACAGTTATATATGCATTGCATTTTCTTTCTAGTCTGCCGAAAAACGCTGATTATAAATAAACTGCTTTTGACTAGACGGGGAAAATAGATTTTTTTCATTACGGCTGGTTACTGACTGGATCATTGTTTTAAAATCATAACAAAAATAGCGACTTGTGGTAGTAACTAACCTAAAGCTGCTCTTAAATTTTCCGGAGATGCCTCAATGTCACGCATATAGATACCTAAAATTAATGAAGCCAGTATAACATAATATTTTTTAAAATAGTTATTCTTACTGTATAATAAGTAGTTCGCTCTTCATATTCCTACAGTAGGGGTTGGGGATGTTTATACTTTAAAGCGTACAAAATTCAATTATTTTCGGTCGTCATGGTATACGCATTGACTTAATACATTTAATAATAATGATTAATCATATAGATTATTATATATCAACAATTCTATTTTTATATAATATTTTACTATATTATATGTGTATTAAAATTTCTTTCGTTAGAATCATGCTAGATATTTATAGCAGGTTAAGCTCCAATGAATACGAAAATTCTCCCATTTATTTTAAATGGGAGCTTAGGTAAGTCTCATACTAGCAACTGGTTTCTTTCAATAGGTTTGACATACGGCAGTTAGAGAATATTTGGACGAGAAAAACTTTAGTGGAAACTATAGCTATCCATAAATAAATAATTTATTACCGTAGCATTTTTAAAAATGCATCTGGTTCCACGTCAGGAACAACAATTTCCCTATTGACTTCAGCAAGTGACCCATAGAACATTGCATAAAAAACAGAACTTCCTGTTGCAAGTACGTATTTATGTGCTGGAAACAATTGGACGTCTCCGCCGTTATTGCTAACACGGAAGTGAACATCTGACATTAATTCATTGTTGCACATGGCCGAATTTCTTTCTCTTACAGTTGCCTTCGATGACTGCCAATCTAACTCTCTAGTTAGATCTTGACTACTTCGAGATGCACTGGAGTTTGAGACTTTTAAGGATGCTCCCAAACTTGCTTCCTCCATTTGAATAATTGGCGCATGATTCTGGTTTTGAATTGATGACTCCGTCATCGAACATGTTGTTCCTTCGCCAGTCAAAAAAGAGGATGACGTTGACGCTGTGGCTTCCAGAAAACAACGCGATGAAAATGTTGGTCGAGGTGAAAGTAAAGGTGATGTTGGAAGACTCATAGACTGGCTCTTATTTAGCGTAGCGGTATCATCTGCTGTACCGTGACAATGGCCGTTTTGTGGCATGATTGTTTCATGTGGTGTAGAAGCGCGGTTCTCTAGGAAATGAAAAAAATCTTGGTAGTAGGAAAGTAACTACAAAAATTATCACAAATTCAAACAAGCTTCATGATAGAATCCAACTCCGAAATTGACTTACCTAAACCTAAGTTTCGTGTCTCATTTTTGTCATTACGCATTCCAGGCTTGTCTATACCAGCCTCCTCTCCACTATCAATGTCTTGTTCAGTGTTTTCAATTTGCATTTTGGCAAAGCTTTGTGAAGTATTTCCAGCTGATGGAGAATGATTAGGTACGAGACTAATACACGTTACTGCACTTCCACCTAACTGCTGTTGCTGGGCATGTGATTGAGATTGAGACAACAATCCATGAAGACTGGATGGGGTAGACGGGTTTGTGATTGCACCTGAGTGATGGCCATCAGTTGATCTTTTAACCGAAGAAAACATCTTCAACCTTAAGCTAACTTCACTCATAACTTAGTGCTCTTATGTTGGATGGCAGCAATTTGTCTGTCACGCACCAAATTAGAAGTTTCCATCAGCCACGGCTGATTCAGCTTTTATCGTCTCTTCATTGTCAATTGTCACAAATTGTCCTGTCCTGCGATTGTCGTAATTTATCATAAATAAATATAATTTATATACGATTTTAAATTATTGGAAAGGTCAATGTTGAACGAACTACAGAAAATAATTACTTACTCCACCAGATTTAAATATTATATATATTCAAGTTGCTATAAAATGAATTTTGTTGCTTTTTCGTCTTGCTTCCGTTATGTTCGTTTCGCACTTCTCACATATATGCATCTAACACATTCACAAAAAATACAGCATATGAGTCGAGTCGAGAGCTAGAGGAGAGAGAGGAGTGGAGAGGGCATTAGCACAAAAACAACAACAATCGCATCTTCTTCATCTTCACAATATTTACAAATTTACATTTACAAAGCACAATTTGATTCAGTCAGATAGATGTAGATGAAATAGTTTCTTTGTGATGATAGTTGAATACATGTACTATGTACAATGTAGTATGTGATATGCATTTTGTCGTCATGCACTCTTGTATATGCACTCCTTTCTAACTTCAAACTTGTTTTTGTAACTCGATCTATGTTACTTTGCCATGGTATATTTTGTCGTTTCTATCTACCATCGATCGACACCGATTGTCATTGGTTCGGGAAGCGAAGTAAGACGACGACGACGAGCACGAACCCTACTTCGAATTTACTAATGTATACATGTTTTATAAAAACTGAGAATCTTTTGATGAATTACCAGAGCCAACTTCTCTGTAGAATCGCGTCGAATTCGTATAAAGCACGATACGTCTTCACCATAAAAGCCGTCAGCCTGGGGGTCGGCACTCACAAGCAATGGGCAGACATGTTCATGTTTGCTAATCCTGCAAATGACAGTTCTCCAATAAACTTAAATATTTAGAAACATGTAGAAAGGCGAAAAGCAGTTTTTATCAAAATAAAGACAAGCTCTACAAAATTGCTAATATTGATTGAATATGAAAATTTGAAAAAAAGGTTTTCTGTCACTTACATTGTCTCATATTAACTTATAATAAAAATGAAAAATTGAATGACGTTGGAATTCTTCTCTCGAATTTATGGATAAAATAATAATATTTCTTCGTAGAATTTTGCAACTTTACTATACGACGAGAAAAAACTTTGCTGAAAAAAGTAGATATTTAATTCTAATCATCAAAAAATCAAATTACTACCAGCAGAGGCGAGGTTTATTATGGTGAAAACTTACTATTTTGATGAGATAAGAGCTATATGTGACTGAAGCGATTCTGATAGAATAGAAGTTGGATTCGGCGGGTGTTCCCTTGTCAGTGTCGTCGTCGTCCTATATATCGGTATAATAATGTCATGTCATAATGTAACATAAAAGTAACACAGAACCGTTAAATTTCCGTGCATTCAGTGAAAGGATTTTACTACTTTTACTCCAACTTCAAATAATGATGACATGAATAAATATGTTCTACAATTTACGAGTTTAATGGATGAGATGAGAAGGACATCAAATTTAATTTCCTTGATTACATATTACATCTTTTTTAAGTTGCCATTGCTAGATACAAAGTATGCATTGTAAAATGTGTACTAAAAGTAGATGCAGTATGCATGTTCACAATAATATGAAAAGGAAGCGGCAGCCACGTACTTACAATACACAAAAATGGTTTAATTTTCATTTAGAGGAAGGGATGGTGTTTGAATTTACCCATCACAGGGGTACTTTGTTTCTATAGAAATGAACAGTGAACAGACACATTTTCTCCTAGTTCCTCTGGATATTCCTCTACAACTTACAACGTAAGATCAGATATAAACGCTCATTTTAAAAGAATTAATAAAAAATAATTCTGTATAAAATCATTTGATGAAGTGCTAGTAATAGCAAATAGTGTTGGAACGAAAAACTATTCATTCATTATAACTATGCGTATGCCCATTTATGTTTTTTTGATTCGAATTGTTTCCCATTTCATAAAAACTGCACGGTTCATATATGGTAGTAAGTAAAATAAGCCTGACCAAAAACTGTCTATTTAAAAAACGAAACAGAAACTTCGCCCCTTTCAATTATTTAAATAGTGTTGGTTCGTACAATATATATTGAATTAGACGTTGAAATGTGCAATAATAACAAACAAATTTTTCTACGTGGCTTCCTAGGATTGGTTTTTTATTTGCATTTTTGTGGCATAAGAAGAGAAGACATGCACATTATCATGTCGAGGAAAAGTAACCAAACAATATTAATCAGACTTTTATAGAGAAAATCCCCTACACATATAGTACAAAACAATAACTAAGCTTATTTTCTTTTCCATCAATCACGAAATCACCATTATACCATTTTTCAGTAGTCTTGTGAAGCCATGTTTGTAATTGTACGTAAAATAAGAAGAGGTGAGAAAACGGGTCCTTGAAGTCAACCCCCCGGTGCGAACGGGAGGGGTAAATTTTGTGAAACACGAAACACTATGAGGTAAAATTTAGTACACAGGTGTATACAACTTTTTACCAAATACAAAATGCTTTGGTTGACCCCTGACCCCTGTAATGTAACCAATCAATCTAATCCAAAAGCCCATTACTTTGAGTACAATCGGACCTTCTCTCCGATTGGGGAGGAAATGTATTAAAGTATAGGAAGTCAGTACTAGCCAAGTTGGTCTTATCTTATATAAATACCATGTTGAAATTGAAATTATTTCCCGTCTGGAAAATCATCTACGTAACACGTACATGCATGGAAATTTTGAAACTATAATGTTTTTCAAACATTATAGTGTTGTGGATACCCCAGAAGCCCAGAAGGGGGAGAGGAGCAGGTCGTGTCTGTTGGTTCACTTTTTTGTGCTGCCCACCAATTATCTTGGAAATGCTTTGTCCGATTCTTTCGAAATTTGGCGAGGACACACATATGATCGAATCTCGGAAGCCTATTGATTTTGACCTATCATGGACAACTCCCGGGGGGAACGCAAGGGGTAAAATTAAAATAATAAATAATTGTCCCAATAATCTGAAATTTCGGTACCGCATACAAGCCACACACTGCAATAACGTTCTCCAAAGTTTGATACGGATTGGTTGAACACGTGTGGCCTTCAGAGATAACCTTTGGTCATCACCGTCGTGGAAGCATCTATGTGAAGTGCAGTAGTGCCGTGTCTCGGAAACAAAAAACAAACAAGTTTTGCTTACTTAAATTAATTCTGAAAATGTGATCAGACTAGAACAGGTCACAGATAACTAACTGGCAGTTAGTACGTAAACACCTATCAATATATATGTTTGCGTCGGCATGGTATAAGTAAATGATATTGCCATTGTCACCTACAAGGTCAAAGGTGGCGCTATATCCGAACGACATGGAATAAGTTTTTCTTTCAATATATATAAGAAACAATCCTCAGAGAAAATAGAGACGCGAAATCATTGTCATTACTCTTTCACCAATCCGTTCCGACCTGTGACTATCAGTACCGTTGGAACAATACGAATTCAAATCAGCGTATTCCCTTTCATAACGCTTATCATCAAACTATAATTATGCTGTAGTTGTCTTCGTAAAATTTAAAATACGCACGGAAAGTTCCGTTGTTATGAGACAGCCAAATGGCTTTAAAGATAAAGGTGACAACGGTATAGTACGGTGAAATGAGAAAAACAATCTCCCCTCATGTTCATGGCCATTGAAAATTGATCTTTTTCGTATCTATGTAATGTTTTAATTACTTATCTTCTATTGAAAAATCTACAAAGAATAAAGCACTTCTAGATTGGATGACAAACTATAATTAGTTTGTGGTTGATCAGATCAGAAAAAACAGTGTAAAGCAGCGAAACAAAACTGACACCTCGAATTATATACGTTACATATCAACAACTAACGACAACGATGCGGAGCGCAGAGAGTGGCATGGCTGCTGCTGCGGGAAGACAGCGAAAATGGTGCTCAGATCATCAAAAATATCATTTCGCTCTTTGCACCAAGGATCATTCATGCACCGCGAAATACGTTCTCAAATCCGACCAGTACAACCAAAACAAAACAAGGTGGGCTAAGGAAGGATGGCCAGACTTCTCCAACGACAGCATAAACAGGTACAATTGATAACGAAACAATACGTCTTACGCACTACGCACTACTCAGTTGTAGTTTCGCACAGAAAAATACACCTTAATATTCACCAATCTGCGGAAAAATAATAAAAATTGCGATAAAGCGTTTATAACATTTATAGCTTCAATTTACAGCGATCACTATGGTGGTTTAATGTTATAAGACAATACTAATATACAATAGACGGTGGCGATAATTAATGGTGTACGTGTCTCCTACTCCTGTCGTCTGTCCCTGCTGAAAACAAGCCCGCACTGTGAACTATGTTGTCCGTGAACAAATAAAATCACAAAACCGAACCGGGAACTGCGCACATGCGGGGTCTTTTTCGAATGACACGTACGTAACAAACATGGACAATGGAGGAATACGAAGACTAGACTCAATTGACATTGAACTTGTCGCAATAGCAACCCGTACGTAGTTAAATAGTCGTGTCCGTTAACGGATTTGCCACCCAATTTGTCTTCAGTTCTGTTAGCAATATCAACGTGCGGGTATTTCCATTCCATTTGGCTCATGTATGATAGAACAGAGCAGAGATCAGATTAATGTGTTGTAAATTTTTAAAATCAGGTAAATATGTATACCCTTGACTGCATGACATTTTTTGTATATGAAATCAACATAGTACATAAGTAACATCATTTATGTAATTATTGTATCTTTTTTATATGAGGCAGGCATTATGACTTTTACCGATGAAGGAAGTTAGGAAAATAATTTAAAACAGCAAATGTGAATAAACTCACATTAAGCTTACTGGCGGATGCTCCATGTTGGTAGACTAACTACTCCTTCCTGCATGTAGTAACACCTTTGTACGGAAATGGCTCAGTGTAGAACAGACGTGGTTTTCATTAAAGAAGAAATCAATATCAGTGAAGAAATCAATATCAGTGATGAAGAAATTGAGCACGAAGATGATCACCTTATGGGAGAAACTCAAGAGAGTGAGGAGGAGGAGACAGATGAACCTTATATAGGCGAAGGATTGTTTTCTTTTGCTGGTTTTGATGAGCTCAGTGAGAACGAAGATGTTCCCGATCGAGACCCTCTCAGCATGGAATACGACGAACAATCTGAAGAAGGTAAGAAGGCTCTAAGCTCAGCAGAAAAAAATTCCTTGGTGATGAGAATCTTTCTCATAAGAACCTGTGCATTTCAGGATTTTTTTCGTGTCATTTTCTGCAAATAGGAGCCTGCAAATATAAGAAGACTCTTATAGATTTTATTATGCAACATTCAACAGACACGTCAGATTGTTTGATGCATTTGATTTTGTAAACTAAAGACAGCAGCTCCACGATGATAAATAAACTTTGTTTTCTTTCGTTTTTCTTCATCCAGATATACCTGTATCAGAAGAAAATAGTGAATCTGTTGATCTGGCGTTAAATGCGTTACCAACCCATGTGATTTTGGAAACTGCAAACCCAGGTTCGTTACATTAATTATAACTTAATTTATACATAATAACTAATCAGCATTTCATGTTTTTTAATTCGTGTTACTTTTGTTAGCTGATGTAGAATTTGAAAACGACAAAAATTCATTCTTGAAAATTGCAGCAGTAGGAAGTCTGAAGGGTACGTACCTACAATATGGAGCTAATGTACACTGCATATAAAATTTAATTAAGTTTTTTATATAAACATGCATGCTTATTTTATTGTATAGCTGAAAGCATTGCTGGATCCAGTACAAAACACAAAGCTGCCAATTTTCCCAATTTGGATGTTTTCCGGTGTTTTCTTTGCAGACGTGATTTTGATACATTTGATGAATTTTTAGTTCATCGTACGAAAACTAAAAGCCATGTACAATTTCCATACGATGCTGAACTTGAAAAGGCATTCTTATGTGGAATCTGTCAGAAACCTTGGAATCAGCCAAGAAAAGCATTAGCGTGTGCAATATTTGGTCACGATTCATCCAAAATTAGCGAATCAATGTTTATACACGCATGTCCACTTTGTCCAGAAAACTGTCTTGCGTATCATAGTCTTGCTGCTATGGGAAGACACTGGATAATTCAACATCCCAACAGACCACTCCCCGCATTCCTGATTAAGAGTACCGGTAAGGATCAACTTCCCACTATAAAAATCGGACCTCATGAAGCCAGCATTGTTACTCAAAACATGGCAAAACATAATCCCGACTATATTTTAGGTAAACTACAAATACAATGTATAGTTTATATGATACATGCATCAAATGATGCATTGGTGGAACACGTGAAACAAAAGCAGATGAAACATAAGTTAACATTGCTTAAATTTAATAGAAAATGTATTACATATTTTAATTTCATATTTTTTTTAGAAAACTTCCCTTTGCCTATACCGGGATCTAGTACGTCTATAAGCAACAAACTACTAAAGGTGTACAGATGCAGCCGATGTCAAAAAAATTTCGAGACAAGGAAGGAAGCAGAAATTCATCAGTGCTCTGCTGCAGGTGAAAACTATACATCTGCGTCATATGAAGTTGTTATCAAATTTGTTTATGTGTATGTATGTAGTAATACTATTTATTTGTTTTTCTTCTATCTCATTGAATTATTAGCTCAGCGTCCCGATAAACAGTATGTGTGTGATGATTGTGGCAGAAAATTTGCTTGTGGAAGAAACTTTCGGTTGCACTTGTTACGGNTTTCTTCTATCTCATTGAATTATTAGCTCAGCGTCCCGATAAACAGTATGTGTGTGATGATTGTGGCAGAAAATTTGCTTGTGGAAGAAACTTTCGGTTGCACTTGTTACGGGCAGGTGTTTGTAAAAATGATAACGCAGAGCAAGATTTTCCATATAAATGCATCTTATGTGACGGTCGATACAGTACATTCAAGTCGTACAACAGTCACAGGTCGAAAGCACATGTGGAGGTGCCTTACAATCCAGCGCTTGAGCTTCCATTTGCATGTAAAATTTGTCAAAAACCAGCTTTTGTACAGAAGGAAGCAATGATTTGTGCCCTTTTTGGACATGACCCATCATCAATACACAAGGCTATGTTCAAGTACAAATGCAGCCAATGCACAACGTTTGGATTTCACAGTACTTTTGCGTTAAAGAAACACTGGGAGCGAGAACATGCTAATGACGAAATACCAGCATATTTAGATTATGTGACGGCTGACAAACCATTACCCTCCGTAACTATTACCTTGGACCAATTGCTTAGTCTTGCACGATTGAAGGAATTCGGATCATCACTAGTAATCGGTACAAATTACAAATTTTCTTGTTCCAAGTGGCAAACAGATTTTTTTAAATACAGGAAAGGAATAATCATTAATCCATTTTCACCTTTTCTATATTTCTAAAATATCGTCATAAATAGAACGCTAATTAATGCATACGTTGTACGTGTAAATTCTTGCAAAAAGACCTTTTGGTCTGAGGCAAAAAGACCTGTCACTAGACCTGTTATTCTACTACATAGTCTTAATCATCAAACAAATTTAGGACGGCCTGAAATCCTAACCTTTTGTTCAACCACCAAATATTCCAAGTCGGTAGTACCCCTACCGAGTTACGAAAGAGTTTACACGTATGACTTTGCTTCAACTGTGATGTGTTTTAATTTGCGCTCTGTTGTTAAAAGTTAAATGGAATTGAATGTAAAATTTAGTTAAAAAACATTCATTGCTTGCAAACGTTTATCGTTGCTAAATTATAATGTATGTTCCCATTAGAACGAGAGGTTCACCCATCATTGGCAAAGTTTGTTACTGTAAAACCTTGCAAAACGTCTACGAGGATCCTAGATGAAGCCACGTTTCACATAGAGATTGAAGGAGGTAAAGGAAATCAGACATTGAAATTAGCTCCACCAAAGCATTCTGTTGAAGTTACACTCATTCCGTCCAATCATATAGACAGTCCAGATGGAGCAGGTTAGTTAGATAGAATGATAAAATAATATTAGTCTGTGCATATAACTGAAATAAGCATGGTTGCGAGACGACGTGACATATTTGAGTAAAAATATTTTTCTTGTTACAGTTCGTCGATCTCTGTTAGAAGAATCCATAGAGAAACGTATGTGTGTTATCTGCAACAAATCGTTTAAAGATCTTAGACGGCATTTCAGGATTCATGATCAGACAAGATTTTCCGGTGCTCCAAGTCACAAATGCGTTTGTGGAAAAGAATATCATTTACGTAATAGTTTGCATTCCCACTGGAAAAAGAATAAAGAATGTAAGATAAGGTATTCTCAACTGAAAAATGAACCTTCTGTAAGCTGTGATATTACTGATTCATCAGACATATTGGATACTGGTGAGTTTTATTACGAGCTGTAAATTACGATTACATTCTGGTGATAGAATATTATATACGGAAATCGACAGAGCAATATAATATATTATGAGAATAGTTTATCATATTGTCGGAAACTTTCTTTTATCAGCTGCCTCTAAGCAACAGTTACCCCCATCTCATGCCATCGTGTTCAAAAGCCAATCCCAAAATTTCTGGAATGAACCCGACATGGGAATAGAGTTACCAGAAATTAACACGGGACGTGAACCTGAGAACCCCCGTGTAAATTGCAATGACGAAGAAATACCAGAGGAAATTGATTTGTACTCCGCATATGCCAAGTTGGATGCCGAGACTCCAGAATTTGATCCGTCTACATTGGAACTTGACACGGTTGACCTTAAAAACTTTATTCATCTTGATGTTGAAGAAGTGCCAACTGACTGTGATATGAACGACGATACTGTAACCTCATCTGGGTAAGTTGAATTATTGGATTATTTGACATTGCTTTCGATTGTATTCTACTAGTTTTAGTTTCCAGATACCCATAGTTTGGTTCCTTGTTGTAGAAATGATGCGGGAATACAACCAAAGAAATTGCCCATGTGGCTGTGTTCTGTTTGCAACAAAATATTTTCGGACAAGGCCACTTTAACGAATCACGTAGCAGAACATCACAATCGTAATTTTTTAAAATATTTAAAGAGGATCGAATATTTTATTTAGCTTAACTGTATGTACAGAGAATTGTATAATTTTACCCGAAAACTTCTACCTAGGTACCCATTCTAGTCCTTATCATCAATATGTCAGAAAACTGGCAGAAAAGAATATAAGTAAAACGCAAACAGCTAGTCAAGAATTAAGTAGATTGAATGAAGAAAGACTTGCTCAAAACAAAAATGTTCAACCTCGTCAGGTTAGGTTTGAAGAAATACAGCTTTTGTTTCTAATAATATTGTTATTACGTTTTCACAATAACTTTTGTACTATTGGTATGATATATTAATGAAGATATATATTTGTCAATGTATGCTCATTGTATAGACAAATATTGATGACCAACCAAAATTTAAAAAAATTGTACATCTTACCAAACCCCCAAATGGAGTTCGTCTACTGATATCTCAGAACAGTGTTGTACATATCAGGGAAGTAGAAAAGCGAAAAATGCCAGAAGATACTAGTTCTAAGTGTGATGTCACCCTTGATGGGGGTCCCCACCAGAGTCGTGCCCAAGTAGAAAAATTGGCAAATCCTATTTTGAACCAAAGCAAGAATTTACAGTTGCACAATAAAAAGCTGTTTATACGTCGAATATGCCAACAGGTAAGCTCAATGTGTTACATTCTGAAATTGTATGAAATCTAATTTTGGACGATGGGGTTGTGTTATTGACTGAATTACTTTTTCTTTAAATTAAACAGCCATTTACCAAGTTATTGCAACATAAACGGCAAAAATTAATGGACGTGGGAGAGAAATCTTCTACGTGTACAAATCAGTCACAACTTCAACCAAAGCAATCATCAAGTACTGAAAAGTTGAACTGTAGCAAACGATATAATTCCAATTCTTACAGATGTTGCGTTTGTGGAATGCGTGAATTTCCCTCGTTAACAGATTTTTTAAGGCACAGAATAAAATCGCATAAAGACATTCCATATGATGGAGAAAAAGAAAAGGCTTTTGGTTGTGGCGTGTGTAAAAAGCCGTATTTTCTAGAGAGCGAAGCGATGGTCTGTGCAATTCTTGGACATGATCCTCTGCCGTTGCGGGAAATAATGTTTAAACATAAATGTCCTGAGTGTCCATATCGGCGGTTGGGATTTCATAGTATTGCAGCTGTGAAGAAACATTGGGCGAAGGAGCATCCTGATAAGATAACTCCAATACAATTTTCTCATTTCGACAATTCTGATAACGTGCCGTTACCTAACATCGTAATTGATAGAGAAAAAGCGGAAGAAATAAGATCGAAAGGCCCTTCACAGAAATACAATTTTCCTCTTGTAATAGGCAAGTTATAATCGTCAGTTTTTAACCTGTCGTAAACTATATTGTATGACAACAAATGTTAAGTATAATAGTACTTATTTTTTTCGTTTAGAATTAGATCCTTTGAATGCTAATCTCTCAACGAATATCCACATACCACCTGAACCTACCATTTGCGAGGAGGAGTTATTTCTCTCAACCGAGATTTCTTTGCAGGATGCTTTAAATGCTGTGAAAGCTGTTGTAATAAGGGGTCCTCCTGCGAAAGCAAAAGTAAAACAACGTACTTTAAAAAATCCAAGCCCCAAAAAATCGGTGCCATTGAAGCGAAAAGAAGTTAGTTTAAAAGAATCTTTGAAAGCTGGTAGAGCATTAGGAAATAAACGAATCGCAATGCTTCTGGAAAGAATCCGTACCGCCAGAGCAAAGAAAAGGTATCACGATGAAGCTGAAGGAAGCAGTAAAGGAGTCAATAAATAAATTAAGTGTCTACTATTAAAATAATCGTCTGTCGTACACTTTTGTGTT
>JAHZNE010004723.1:0-11347 GCA_027744055.1 Callyntrura sp. NNG-2020 | reverse complement strand
GCCTGAAGCATTTCTGATGGAGTCACATGGTTTAAACTAGGCAATACAAATGTATGAGGCATGCATGGTGGATTGGATGAAGCGGAATTTACAAATTCAAAACGCCATTTACTTGAAAAGGAATGTTGCCTGTATGTGATGGATGCGTGCCAAGCATGACCCCATGGGGGTCACATAAGGCCCCACTCAGAGCTAATTTGTATGTCACTGAATTCAGCAGGTCGTAAACTATAATTGAATACCAAATTCATCACATTTCCGGTTTGACACCCAGGTACTGTTCCTTGTTAGTGATCTTTGTCATTATTGATTTTAGCCTTCAAATCTGCCGGCAAAGGAATAGGTGGAAAATATATTTATTCCAGAAATAAAAATCATGTATGTTTGTATAAAGTCAACGTCATTTAGATGCGTCAATGAGGTACCAATTCCCAAGGCGCTCTAATTTAAAATGGCTTGGACATGTGGGACAACCGATACGTGTCACTAAAAGTTATGAGTAAGCACTTGGCCCAGTTTGAGGAGCACGTTAATGTTGTAACCCACATTTAGAGAGACCCGCTTACCACTATTAAATTGTAAGAGGTCAAAATTATTCGTCAAATGTCAATTCCTGATCAGCCATGTACGTGAAGCGCCAGAAGGAGGATGCTACTTCAAAGCAATTATTTATGTATAAAAATATTTCGTAACACGTCTAAATATTAAGAAGTATTTTGGTAGGTTTAACAGTTATAATGTACCAGTATTGTAATTTTCCTTTAGCAAACATACAACAGAAGCTAAAAATATAGCAGAGTGAAAACAGGAACCTTATGTGTCAAACATAACACACTATAACTGCTTCAGATTTAACATGGGCTTAAATGGAGAATACACAGACATTTTTCCAATAGTGTTCCACACGGTGTATAAAATGTAGGATCCGCACAATTTTGAACTTTTATGAATTGTGAGAATGTATTCTTTCAACATAGTGCATATAATTGTAACGGGAATGTGAAAAATTTGCTGCAAGCGAGCAATTGTATTGGAAAAATAAAATTTAAGAAGGGGTCGCAGTATGCTTCACACCGAAGGATAGAAGCAGTTTTATCCACCAGTGTACATGTAATTTTGTAGCTAAATGCATGCACTTTTAGAATAGTATTACCCCAATTGCCTAAACATTTCCAGTTTTATAATATTAACTCAAACTTATAGTTGCCCATTGTGATAGACAGGCCTTATTTATTCGTATATACTAATTTACATGTAGATATATTTGTTTTTCTTATTAGTTACTTTTAATACAGTTTTCTGGTAGGGACCTTGAATATTTGGTGTTTAGTTTGATTATATTTAAGAATTGTTTACGTGAAATAGTACGCAGTACTACTAAAACTCAACGAAAAATTTTATTTATGCTAATGTATACAACATTGTTTGTATTACATAGAATTACGGAAAATATGAGAAACGAAGTTCTTTGTATTACATGTATCGAAGGATCCAAGTAATTTCACGATACCAATTGCATAGTCGTGGATTTAATGTTGCTTAGACCGTAAGTGCGGTAAAATTATAAAGGATATTTTTATTATACGGAATTGCAAAGAAATATTGGTTGAATATATTGTGTTTGGGATGGTGTTCTTTCACAACATTTGTCGCTTCAGCGGTGGAACTCGTTCCAATTATGTTTAAAGGGCTGACAGATTAAAAACATTATGATATTTAAAGAAACAATAGTTATAACGTGGCATTTTGCTGTCCGGGTTAGTAGTCCATCACTAACATATTATCATTTTTTCATCAGGAACCAAAATTCAACTCGAAAATTGGGAGTACAAAGTCAAATCCAAATACTCATAAATGCAAGATTTTGTGTTACATGTAGAACCAACAATGCAAAGCTGATCCCCTCAAGGAAACCTACCTTTCCAGGGCGATAGAATGTGCACATGTTCTTAGGTTGCAAATATATTTTAGAATACAGTCCCACTTAATTCGTTGTAGAATTTGTTTTAAAAATATAAATGCAAAAGTAACATTGAATATGACAATTTGAAAACCCATACCCGCCACTCGAACAGCGGTGAGAACAGCGCTAAGTATTTTTGTAACCATAGTATTTAACCACTGCTTCCATTTCCCAGAACAAATAATCTCTAACCCAAACCCTACAATGGACAAGACCAATCCGCAGCCCCATACCAAAAATATTACTTGCACGTTTCTTCGTCATATTTGGCGGAACCAGCACAGAGATTCTGAATAAAATATATTTAAACCGCTTATCAGTCACCTCCCTCCGAATAAGCGATGTCAACCACTCCCTGATTCCGGATTGCAGCACTCCCAAAATACGCCTTAAAACGCGTATATTAGTATACCCTTTTATCCGAATTCCAAAAGTCACATTTGTGTACTTTTCCGCTCCTATATCAATATTCAGGTTAGGGTTTTTACGTAACATTTGTTGTTTTATCTGCAGACACATCATATAGGGCAAAACCATAGCAGTCTTGTTGCAGGCAGTCATTTCATTGGACAGCATTTTGTGTTCCAAATTGATGTATTCAGTTTGCAAATGAGATTCCAATCTTTTAAAATCTGCTTTCCAGTTTTTCAAGTCCAACGTGTTACGAAATTTAGCGTTTATACGTTCTGCTTGTTCCAATAACACCTTGGACGTGTTAGCATGTAATTTGCTCTTGTTTTGAATGAAATCGAATGTATCCGTCCTCGGTCGGTAACTGAGCATAAGAGTCAAATATCTGGGTTCCGAGAAGCTACGAATGTTTCCCCCATTTGGGGAATAACGATGATGTCCTATTCCAATAACATAGTCGGACGGAGAAACAAAGGATGTGTTGATAGGACTATCAACACGATATTTAATTGTTGAAGCTCTACAGTACAGCGTAAAATTGTCAGCTAGTAACTCATGTACAGATTTATACGGCACTAGTTGTCTTAACTGGATTAAGTTGTACACATTGGTATTTTTGTACGCATTGCTGATGACAATTCCAATAAATGAAACTGAGACAATTACCCAACGGGCCCTAGGAACTGCTGCCGTACTGTGGAGGAAAGGTCCTCCCTGCTCAGTTATTACTTTAACAGCACAAAGCATATTTTGAAAACCTCTCAAAATTAATCCTTTCTTGTTAGAATCGCTATTCACCAGTAAGGACAACGCGGCGCAAACTGTTACAAATGCAATGCACAAGCTCAACCAAACTTATTTGTCAAAGGCACTGAAAAGTTCTCTGAACTGAAAATGATTCAACCGATACCCGCAACTCATCACGCGTAGCCCTACCAAGTTTTCTTCAAACTGAAAAGTATTCACAGGCGCCATTTCGCTGTTGAATTGCAGATCATTTTCGAGCTTCAGTAAGTACGGTGTACTGAAATTTTGAGCGCCTACAAAGGCTGACCTGGCGTGGCCGCCAGATAAGCATATGCCTCTGTTTAATATGGTGAAGTTCTTTAGTGTTAACATAATAATATACACTTGAACCTGTGCAAGTAATTCCTGAGAATTCTCCAAAGATTTGATGGACTTAGTAAAGCTTCGTGTTTCTTTTACAAAAAGATTGTTGTGGCACCTGAAACTTTCGTGCCACATTTCAGTACTTCTAGCAAAGTCCGTTGTTGAACCATCAATCTCCCCGTGAACAAACAGTTCTTCTTGCACCACAGGATTGGCCAATTGTTCCAGTTCATTTAAATTTTTATTTTTCCACTTTGAAATTGGGACTATTGCAAATGCCATTCCATTAAGGTACTTTCCATTGGGTTGCATAATTTGAACCGAAATTGCAATGCAACGGTTATTTCTGACCTTGCAACTGTTGTGTAGGTTTACTAAATAGTGTGTGCTTAGTGATAGTGTTGGGCTAACCTTTTTATCATATGTATAGTCCGAACTTTTCTTCCAACTCAGTACGACGCTGGAAAAGTTGTTTGAAACCAAAGGTGCTTTTATTAAAATGTGGTTCACTTTAACCACTGCTCTGAAATAGTTAATTTCGAAGGACTTTGGATGTTGAAAGAAATAGGGGTTGTTGTAGGCGCTANGGACTTTGGATGTTGAAAGAAATAGGGGTTGTTGTAGGCGCTATGAAAATCATGCTGGGCGTAGTCCGGAAGTGCTAGTTCTACGAACACCTGACACTGCCATGGCTTCACCTTAGCCGTAAACTTTAAAGAATCAATTAATAGGCAATGCTGATATGCAACGTCGTAGTTCTTAATTGGAGTTAAAATTCCTGATGCACGACATTTGCGCACTACCTTATCAGAAGATAACGTAACCGTTTCTTGCCAACACAATACTGCTTTTGTTGTCCAAACAAATTGTGGTGTTGATGGGAAATTGTAAGTCCATGAGTAGTTGGCCAAAGCGTTTATAGGGTGCCTTGCGAGGATAGGAAATTTGAGTGGGGGAATGTCAATGTTTCCGTAATTTGTAATTCCCACAAAGCATTTTTCACGGATGAAAGGGTTTAGAACAGCGTCGAGGTTATCTACTCTTTTCATGTGTTGAATCGAAGAGATGTATTTCTGATGTTGTGCTAACCATTTTGTGCCTTGTTGTAATATATATGTTTCTTTGGCACGGATAGTTTTTAAAATTTCTGTTGTAAAACGATAGAACTGTACAGTTTTATGTGCATACGTTGTGACTGAAATTAAAATTAGAGCAAATATAAATAACAAAGAACTATAGTTGAACATTGTGTTGAAGTATGATGTAGTAAATCGCTTTTTAAGTTATATTCTTCGGCAACGTTGATACCATTTATGTTTCTAAGCTTTTGACTATCGCCAACCAAAAGGCTGTTTACAGCATTTGCTAAGTTGAATATCAATAAATTTGATTTGTAACTATTTACTAATAAGCTCTTATGTCCAGAATTCTAATGTCACAGTTATATTAAGCTTGATGGTCTACGGATCTATTATATGCACCTAATTAACTACTATTATTACATTACCAGTGCAAGATAAGTTGACAGACAAAACACAAATAGAAATGTAAAATACTTTGTGTTGAAGTTTCCAGTGTTTGCGAAATGAAGAAACGGAGACTACGTGGCTTTTGTGTAATGTTCTAAATAAAATGTGATTACAATAATGTGGTACTCTAATAGTTTACAAATATTAATTATTTACCAAAACCGTTATAAATTGTAGCTGACCAAATGTTGTATTACCACTATTGAGTATTTGCAGCATATGCTAAGTATGCTGCTTGACGATGAAGCGTATATATTAGGGGCCCACAAACACATCAGACTGTGGCTAATATACGTGCGGTATTTCAAGTGGACCGATTCAATTGTAACCACGATCGTATGAACGGTACCAGAATACAGCTTAGTATTGATGTGAACTGCCAAAAGAACTTCAAGAGGCCCGCAATATAATACATAAAGGTGAGGTGGGGGTAAAACAATTATGAATATTAATTTAAACTGACGATGAGCCACAGGTGTAAAACTACAACAACAGAATGCTTTAGCATACTAACGTCTGTGAAGTGTTCAATAATCTGGCAAAACAGCATATTAGTTTTTTACCAACACCGTCGGTAACATTATTCGTAAAAATGATGTGTAGATATTATGACCTTCTCTTTGAACTCAGAGGTTTTCTTAATGTCTTTGAGCAACAGAACACATAATGTAGTGTGTAGTGGTTGCTTCATGTTAAACTAAAGGTGAAAGGAATAAAAACACTATACAAATGCATAACAAACCGGCAACTTTACATGTTACTTTTATGCTAGCATATAAGCTAAATATCGTTTTCGGTAGAATGTTTCGATGCATTGTACTTGGGAACGCTCCAATGTTCTTATGAAATTCGTATATTCGTTTGGCTGTTCTTAAGATATATGTCCAGTGTTGGGTACTATTATATGTTTAGTTGGAAATCATGTTGCAAATTTAAAATTAGCGTAACTTCGAATAAAAGTTATATTGAAATACAGATTTAGTACATTTATAGCACGGAATAAATTAAGTAAATAATTGTAGGAATGTTAAACGATATCCAATGCAAACAAAGCTGGGTGACGGGAAATGTGTTTGCAAATGTAGTCGAGCCAGCAGTGATAACTGCGACATACAGTTGTGCGTTCGAGTGTCTGCAAGCAAAATGCATAAAGGAATCATACAGTGTGTAATGTGGGGTCTCATTCATCTCATTTGCATATTTAATTCAATCTTTCGACAGTGACAAAAATTCAGCTGTACGGATTGTGTAGTCACCTAATGTGAGTGCACTTTAACTGCTCAATACGTTATAAGCAGATCTGAAAATCACAAGTACTGCTCATGCGTTCCCCAAAAATATTTTTAATGAAAAATTTTGTTATTTCCGTAGTTTGCCGTTATGACACGACATCCCCCACTACCACACCCTAGTGGGTCGGACAATACGAGAGCTAAACTCCACCTCTCCACATTGAACCTGGCAGTATGATCAATTTTTAGTAAGATGAGACTCTACAAAGGTGTCTGTAGTAACAGAGTTCAAATTCGAACTTCACAGATGAACATACAGTCAATATTTGATTTTTCTAGTGGGAGCTGTCGGGTACAAATTCCAACGATAGCAGCTCCTGCAACTCATATGCTGCTTACAGTTGCTGCAATTTTACATTCTCTTATAACAGGGGTTAAGGTTCCAGATATATTCCTTGAGTGGTTAAATGCACAAGTAGATTTCATTACATTTACGGTACACATGTAAGAAAGCATACGAAGTGCAACGTGCAATGACTCATATCGAGGGCAGCATGTTATGCAGTACAACAAGCGCAGCATAACAAACACATCTTTGAAAGCAGCACATCAAGTGCAGTATGCGATGAAACACTTTAGAATCACGTGCTTTACATTGCACTTGATACTTCATTTCATGTTCCTGTTTTCCGTGGTAAGGATCGTTTGCCGTGGAATTTGGTAAGAAACAATTAAGCGTCGCAGCTTCAAACTGCAGTATTAATAAAAATTTTACACACAACATGGGTTTAACGTTTAAAAACGTACATGTAAACATGTTGACTGCAACGTAGCACATACTCATTGTTTATTGAAAAAATCCCTTTTTATATGTAAAGAACATTTAATATCGGATGAAGCAAAATCAATATAAAATGTACATTATCAGTAATTCACAAAAGTAAAAGCTTCTATCCCTGCGGCACCAAATCTAGCTAAATAATATATAAATATGAAATATATGAAATAGCTTTGTAATTGTCTGTCTAAAAAACAATATTTTTGTCTATTAATCCCAGCACATTTCGTCTAGTAGGTACAATATTAAATACAATTTAATACTTCTAAAGTTGTACTGAAATTGTTTCTGGCTTGCTCATAAACAAATTCGAATAAATTACTCTGACGTGCTATCAGTAATATTATTAAAACGATCTACATAAGTAATCTCATATAGTTCCACATATATCATTTGAAATATTTCTGTTAGAGTTTTATTTTTTATTTGGACACTTGGCCCAATAAACCTTAATTTTGTTATATCATATATTCATGCTTTTTAGTTTGATACGCTGGATTTTTAACAGTGACTAGGTTGTAGAATCGCAAAATACTTTGCTGTTTCCTTAACTAATAACATGCAGGATTAAAGTATTGTCATACAAAAATGCAGTGACTAAGGGGAGTTGTTTTATCAAAAAAATGATATCTTATGTCACAAATTTACATTGTAAGGAAAGAGAACAGGCTCGCACAAGCTATTCCCTTATATTTTTTATATCAAAGAACAGAATATCAAGCCATGATAAAACAGCAAATCATTTAAATCTGTGCAACAGCGTATTATGAAGCTGTTAAGAACTTCTTTACTTCATAAAAAGTAAGAAAGAAGAAAATTTTTAAATGTCAGCTGTTAGTTAGCTATAGTTAAGTAACCGAATTAATGTTTTTTGCAAAGAGCCAAATATTAGATTATCCGTGGAAATAGAATCGGTAGTGGAAGACAGTGAAACCGGAGATATGTTTATTAGTTATGACGGTCGTGAGTTAATTGCAATTAATTAATTGACATATTGATAATTTTGTTTTGTTATATCCATTTATGTTACTCGAATTGCATGAACAGTGTTTATTGGTAATAAACTAATATTTCTTTAAGACCCATTGTTGTCATCAATAGTTGACACTTTGACGCCAAAATGTTTTATGTTAAATATATATACAGCTTAGGCGCCAAAACGCCAGAAATTAATATTTAAATATCGCGCGGGTCCTGTCGTTTCACGCTCTAAAACCCTTTTCTACACTGTTTATTAAAGGCTTAGTCATCAGCAGGGACGACATAATGCATGATACGTATAATTTTGCACTATGCCATAAAGTGCCGGTCTCTTCCAGGTCAAACTTGGTTTGCCGACGTTTTAGCACAAACTTAGATGTTTGGGAATTTTTTTGCATAATTTGCATATTATTGCATATTAAAATCTGCGAATGGATAATTTGCATAATGAAAGGTTCCGTCACTGTTTGCCATGAAAACATGTAAATTAGAATGTATGAACGTAGGATAGGTGTGGTACCAACATTGTATGTATGTATGTATGTATGTATTTATTGATTCCCGCTCTTTCAGGCATCTGCCGATAGAGCATACATTCTTCACGATTTTTCAATGTTGTTATAAAATGGAATTCCGTCAACATTTTATATTCCATAACATGAACTAATTTAAATAACAGTTCTTAACTCGTTCTTCATCACATAATAGTAAGCAAAAATAATTGGCTTTATGAGATTACATTTCGTCTGTGTAAGACGTATTATATAAATGATAACCACTGCTGCGGTTACAAAAAGCTGTTTAATGGAATGAATAGTGCCAACTTGTCATATCTGTTGTCATTAGATGATCGTGTATTTTCTCATTTTCTTCATCCCGTCTTCAGGTGTGGAATGTGCAGACTCCGCATATTCTTGCAGGATGTGATTACAATAGCACGTATTAAAGTTA
Organism: Callyntrura sp. NNG-2020; assembly: GCA_027744055.1. Lineage (NCBI taxonomy): Eukaryota > Metazoa > Arthropoda > Collembola > Entomobryomorpha > Paronellidae > Callyntrura > Callyntrura sp. NNG-2020. Next base: position 2,332 of record JAHZNE010004723.1, on the reverse strand, counting down.
CTACTGTGGTTTAAGTTCCACGATGTTTTCAGCTTGGTCATCGTCCTTTTTAATTTTTTCACGAACTGCTTTGGTCCTTTTTTGCCAAAATCGTCTAATAATTGATCCCATTCTACGTTGTTGAAATTTTCACAAATGCATTTCTGGTTCAATATTCTTGCTCGATTTTGGTTTCCAAATAAGCCAAATATTCTTTTGGCATTTCTTCCATGAAATTATGTTTTTCTCCAGTCATATATGTGCATGTCTACCTCTTTTGATTGACAAAAATATGCGTTTATCATTTTTTATTCGTTCCGTCATGTTTATCTTTTTTCGTATTTTCAGCCTCCAATTCTGTTACCTTTTCACTTTTAGGTTCAGTGAAACCACATTCATCTATAGATTTTATATTTTGGTTTTCATGTCCAGTGTGTATCCGGTGTACCACTTTTTGACGTTTTCTATGTTGAACGTCGTCAGTCAGTCAGGAACTGACCTTTTTTCTCCAAAGTGTTTTAGTAAATGGCAGTTTCGAAAAATAGTTTTCCGATCGGACCATAAGGCAAGTTCAACCACTGCCATTTCATGTTTTCGCTTGTTAAGCACTATAACATAATTGTCGTCGACGCTAACATGAACCGCCTTTTTGAAAAACTCTATAACAAATTGACACTTTTTGTTATTTGTGACTGTTCGTAGGCTTTGCAGTGCGCGTAATACAATTTTGTTATCAACTGCAGCGATTCTTTTTACATTGTTTGGGGTTTTTGGTGTAGCTACTTCTATGTCACTTTGACGTAAAGAATGTTTCAAAAGTGCGTCGCCGGCGTGGTTGTGGTAGTATCTCAAAAAGTGCTTTCTGGAATCAAGTTATTTTTATCTATAATGTACACCTACTTGTGCTGATATGGAGGGAAGTTATGGTAAATTTTAATAAATCGGAATAAATTAGTTGTCTCAAAATTAATCACCGGCAACCAATAATGTGCCATTTTAACTGCATGAAATGTAGCAATGTTACCATATGTCAGCGTAAATGTCTTTTTTGTTTATAATTTTATCTGAAAATGTCCATTTCATGAATTTCAAAATACGTTGTTGCAGTTTTTTAAGACGTTTGAGTTTGGAGTCGGAAGTTACCATTTGACCATTCCTGTCCAACGGACCTTATAAACTGTACTTTTTTTTGTCATACAAGCACTTTGGTTGGGCTACATTACAAATTTATGTCATCCAAGACATATCTCGTTTCGCACCCATATCAATCCTTTCAATTGCAGCATAAATGCATATCAAAATACGTTTGAAATCACTTTTGAAACATACTTTAACTGTAACTCACGACCAATTAACTGGTTTAAACAAATGTCAACTTCCTGTTTTATTAACTGAAGGTTTCTCTTAAACTGTTTAATTATGTCCAACTGACCTAGCGTTATCGTATTGCATGAATTTTTCACACACGTTTTTAAATCAAACGCTAGAGAGCCACACAAAAAGGATATTCTATATATTTTCACTTCTTGTATCGTATTGCTCCATAATCAATTGCGAATAACTTGTCATGGTGAATCACGTACTTGTAAATTCTTTAGATACCTATTAACTTCAGACGATCTCTGATTTACGTGTTTCTTCTTTGACTGCCAGAACGGAACTGCTACCAACATTGTTCAGGCTTATGATGACAAAATTCAACTATTGTTTTAAAGAACTTTTAAATGTAGTTTCATTATTTCCGGTATAAATGGCTTGATTTAATAAACGATAACTAATGGCTGCACTACTTTTATATAAATGAATTATGAACCCGTGGTTTAATTCAATACAACTACTCCAAAAATCATTATCGTTACAAAACTGATCGACGTTTGCTTGCGTGATAATTAATAAGGGGTCAAACGAATGTTCGGTTGAACAACAATTCAACATTACTTTTCCCCGACTGCACGTCATGCTTCTCTTGTTTGCCATGGATAAACGCAAAATATCAATTGCCCTCCGCCATAAGCGAAAGGGCATTACGTGCTAATTGAATGAACCCCCAATGTTCAAGCATGGAAGCGTATATAGGCATTTACTATGCCTTTATCTCTTTCCGCGATTCGGTACAGGGAAATCAGTTATGGAAGCTTGAGTTTTAGAGAAACATAACTGATCGTATAAAAATCAGATAAATCCAAAATCTGATAGTAAAATTGTTAGAATGTAAATGTATGCTATGGTAACCAAATGTAAAATTGTAAGTATTTGTTGAACTTGCGTCTGAGCAATGCTTTTACTCTGTATTTTTGTGTCAAGTGTCAGTCAGTCGATTGTAGCACGTCAGTTCAAGTTTGTTCTCTCAAGT
>JAHZNE010004722.1:0-17821 GCA_027744055.1 Callyntrura sp. NNG-2020 | reverse complement strand
CTGGGAGGTTTTGCCGCGGCTGCAGCCGCCGCGGGTTCGCATCAAATGGGCGGGGCTGCCGCTACGGCAGGTAGACTTCTTGACCTTGCCACCCCACTCCGGTACGGGGTGCGACCGTATGATCCCATTCAGATGTTACATCATCAAGGAGCCGTCTCCAAACTTTTGGGTACGTACCGGATTACATGTCACTCTCTCTATACTGTCTACTCTTTTTTCGGAACAAGCGCCATTTTTCGTACAGCAAATCCATGGAACGGTGTCACAACAACGAGAAGGTTCCTTAATCACGTAATTGTCTTTCCTTTGGGGTGAATTATGATGGAAAAGTGTCTGACTTAACACGCTCTCTCTCTCACAACGGGTAACAGCAGCAGCAGCAGTGAAAGAGAAAAAGGGACACACGCTTCTCCGACAAGAGCTCATAACATTACAGAATAGATTTAAACGCGACGTTGATGATGTCATCAGGATCCTTAAAACGTCTCACTTTGTCGTAATAACTACGGTTTCAAGTTTCTTTTCTCTGAATCATCACATCGTGACAACGCAACGTTGACTTGGAGAATGGTGTAGGATATGTGTACATGCTGGCTTTAAAAAAAACTTGTCCTTTTTAACAGGACGAAGCAAGGCGTAAAAATAACTTATGTTGGCCTATTTTTCCAACAAGACAAAATTTTATACACCAAGACCATAAAACAAGTAGAAAAAGGGAAAAGAGAGGGAGAGAGAGAGAGAGAGATGGCTGGAGAGACAAACGATAATGGGATTATTATTATGAGCACTGTATTATTGCCGAAGTTGTTGTTTCGTCAGTGATGAAGACGATGGCGATTATGTTGTCGCTGTTAAAATAAAATGGTAATGATGAGAATGAGTCTGTGTGCACACACAGTAACCATTTACTCCATTAGCGTCGTCACTTGGTCATATCACTCGAAAATAATCTTTCTCTTGTGTTTTATAACCACTATGTCCTTAATATATATATATATATGCCTATAATGCCTCTACCTGTGCGTCTACTTCCTTGAGGGAGGGAAAAAGGAAGAAATTGAGAGCACATTTTCAACTTGTGTGTTGGTTGCGCAGAGAAACGGGAGTGATCATGATGACGATATTTTTTTATTGTTGTGACTGTGACAATCACTCCTTTCTGTCAGGTAGGTAGGTAAGAAAAGAGAGGTTGATCCTTTCAATTTTTTGTATGAATGGGCGACATGTGCATGTCCGACGAGAAAAAAAACGTAACACTTTTTGCTACACAAACTCTCACAGAGAGAAAGAGAGAGATCGTTCTTTCCTGTAATGTTTGTGTTTTTACGCTTTCTGTGATGTGTGATCCGTATAATTTTTAGGAAGGGTAAAAAAAAGGTTTTTTTTCTTTTGTTTTTCTGGCTTAGACTCCATCGTAAAATTGTCTCATTTTTTCAGCAGCCAGGGTAGCACAAGGTGGATAGGAAGAAAAGGCGTAAAAAATCAATCAAGTGACCATTAATCATGGAGATAGTGGTAGTCGTAGTAGTAGAAGAGTAAGTATCGGTAATAATATTACCGGTGCAAACAAGTAATGAATATCTACATAAAAATCCTTTTTTATGAGGTCAAGACGAAAATCCATTAATACAACTCGGTCTCCAAGTCAAACGAAAGGAGCAGCGCCAGTTGAAGGTAGAATGATGAAGAGGACGGGGAGGATGATGATAAATCTGGAACGTTTATGTAGATCCTGCGTTCTTGAACATGATTTTAGTGTCTACAGTCGTCAATAAAATGCATAGAGGTATTTTTAAGTGGCTCTGCTCTCTTTTATTTTCTTTTGCTGGTGTGGAGTATTCGTTACGGCGAGTGGTGACAAAGGCGTTACATGCATTCGTTTTGAAGAGGGAAAATAAGTGGGAAATAATAACAATATAATTGTTATCGAATAATAATTGTTAGAGAGAGGGAGAGAGCATTTTTTACTATTTTTATCGATTAACTGGAGAGAAAAGTTGAAAACGTGATTATGTTACCCAGGTGTATTATTTTTTTATAGTGATGGCGATGATAGTAGGGTCATGGTGTGCATTGCATTGTCAGATAATTTGAAGTGAGGTTTGAATTAAGCCTGCTGCTGCTGCGGCTGCTACTGCTGACTTTACTGGACGCTAAAATGCTCCGTTTTTTTTTCTGGTGGCGGCATCGGCATCTTCTTTTCAGTTATAGAAAAAAGTAAATATAAAAGGGAGTGAAAAAGTGAGCCGGGTGATAATATCATCTGACTCTCCTTCGTCATGACTCCAAAAATCATCATTGCAGTCATGATGAGGATGTTGATGGACATCTCATCATCTTCATGATCGGGTTTTCTTGTCTTGTTGTCTTCAGGGATGTTGGGATGAGGACGTGGAGGATAATTGTGTTAGAACAGGTATCATATATATATGCTGGAAAATTTTCAGAGTTCTGGGTAGTAATAGTAGGAGTTCAGTAGTATAGAGCCCATATACATATTCCTTTATAAGAAGGAAGGGAAGGATAGAGAGAGAGAGAGAGAAAGAGAGATGCTCTTGTCACTGAGAGAAAAATCACCACTTGTTCACTTTTTGCATAGAGACGTGGGGATAATGCAACGCAATAATAGTATATTGTTAATTATGTAACGAAATACATTAAAACTCACACGCAATATTGTTAACTTGCCTGGCACTTACCCACCTCTTGTCTCGAAAGCAGTTCATCTTTCGCTAACTTACTCTCCTTGTCAAAAAAATGGGAGCAACGAATTGGTTGAGAGAGGGAGAGCAAAACGGGATGATGATAGAATCCCATTCTGATGGCGACACAAACTTCATTAAGCCCTCTTTGAGTCCATCCTCATCCTCTCCTCATCTCTATCATCATGGTTGATCATCTAATTTAATTAGTTCATCTTCTTAGGCAAAATATTTAAATGGATGTGTTTGATGAGCTTGCTTGCACCTTAAAGCAGAACTAAATGGATCATAAAAAGCAAAAAAAAATATCATTCTCATCAGCGCAACATCATTCCAGGAAATTCCTCTACCGTCTGCCTCAATTTAAAAAGCACGTAAACGACGCGGTGATCAGGAGGATTACGATTACGACGACGATGATGCTTTTTGCCTGCTGCTGCTATCGGAAATTCCATCTTTTATCTGTTCCTCTTTGGAAATCAATAACACTCTCTCATTACACGGTACAGACGGCTGAAAAGCTGCTCCTTAATAAAACATTAACCATTCAAGTTTGCACTGCCATCTCATCATCATCATCATCATCCTACCGCTGAATGATAGTCAACTTGACAAAATGCCGTGCAATTCACCTCTCGTAAATTGTTAAATTGTCGTAAATAGGCGTAATAACAATAACCATAAAATTTAGTCGAGTAGCCATGCATTACATCCAACGCAGGAGGACAGAAAAATAAACGGACATGCCAATACAAGAAAAAACCAGAGAGTCAACAACAAAAGCAACCGCAGTTTAACATTTAAATGTTTTTGGCGCATTTTTTTGAATTCCTCTTCTTTTCTCACTCTCGACAGTAACTATATTTGTCTCTGTTCTCTCTGCCTCTACCTTTCGTACCATTTAACGGACACAAACGACATTTATCCCCACTAATTCCTCAAAACTCGCTTTAGCATCATTGCGTAATAATAACCTCCCGTTAAACTGACTCTGCCCAAGAAGAATTTCATTCACATTTTGTTGCTGCCGCCGCCGCCGCCGCCGCCCCAGAGTACTTCTGTTGTCCCCCGCCGCCGCCGCCGCCCCAGAGTACTTCTGTTGATGAGAGTGTGTGAATGCACTTCTTCTCCAAGTTTTCCCTGGCACGACGTAAAGTAGCGTAAATTAATTTTTAAACGTTCGCGGTAATGTGGTTTCTGACGACGACGACGATGTTGATGATGAGAGAGTGTTTGCCCGTCATCGATGGATCGTCGTCTCCGTTTCTCTGTATCCGAGAAAAAATGTAAAGACGTAATATTATTATGTATCCATTGTGTAAGACGATGATGATGATGATGATGATGATGATGACTTCTGTACTGATCGGCGATCCCTACAATTTATGTGGAGAGTCATTGATGAAAATGATGAGCCTTTGCTTTTCTCTGCATGCAATGTCGGTTGCTGATGCACCACCAAAAAAAGGTATATTATCTTGAAAGCATGCATCATGCATGTCATTCCATTTGATTTTTAGCAGCCCTCAAATTTTTCCTACTTTTTTCTTCATCTTTCTTCGTTTTCATTGATTACCTGTGTGACTACCTACTACAATACAAGGCATACTACTCCTATATAACTTGTGTGAGAAGCAGACTAGATGAAACTGTAGCTAGCCAGCCTGCCAACTTGCCCTTTGATTTCCAGTGTAATAATAATTCCAGTACACCCATCTCTCCTGCTATTATGTTGAGCAAGGTGATGTTTCCTCGGCCGGGAGCATGATGATGATTATGATTGGGGGGATAAGTAATATTTATTATGAATCTAAGTATTGACGACGACGACGACGACGTCGATCATGATAATGATGTTAGTGGCTCTGCATGCAACAGCCACACCACCACCACCACCACTACAATGCTTCTTGTATAGCAATGATACTCATCGGTTGTTATTATTAGCACAACAGCAGTAGCAGCCACAGTGATACATTTTTTTCCTCTCTCTCTCTCTCTCTCTCTCTCTCTCTCTCTCTCTCTCTTGTGCCCAAAAAATCTATTAAAAAATCTCCAAAGAAATTGATTCCCTCGCTTTGTAATCCAGTCCAGTCCGGTAAAGAGAGAATTTTTGAGAGCGCCTCAGCACCAGGAGCAATGGTAACATTTATATTAGAGATAGCAGACAGTGACGACGACGACGAATGATGATGAACTACACTATTTTGGCTGATGATTATAATGACTATGATGAGGATACACACACCGCTTATTAAATGCATGCGCAGCAGCAACAGCACCAGAAAAAAACGGCAATCGAATTGAACCTGCCTTGCTTGCTTGCTTGTCTACCATTTAATTGTAGTTTTTGATCCTGCTGCTCTGACGATGCTGTTGTGGCTGTTAAATTGACTACCGAGGAGAATAGTGAGAAGATCCTCTCTCTCTCTCTGTGGTTCCTCGTTCCTACCTACCTACCTTACTACCTACGAAAGTTACACGTTGACTGCCTGAATTTATCCCTGAGACCAAGGTGAAGTTTCTAATGAGGCTCGGCTTCTATGTGGTTTTGTACTCTTGACTCTGACCGACAGCAGCAATCACAATCAGTTTAGGACGCAAAATAAATAGTTAAACACTTTTACTAAAATCGGATGATGATGATGATGATGATGTTGAGGATGATAAGGAGGGAATATATGATAGATTGTCGTTTCTGCTGGCATGTGTGTGTGCAGATAGTAAATAGTTGGAATAGCGTAGCACAGCAGGAGTAGCTGTATGTAGCTCCAGCGCCAGCCAAACCTGCTATTATTATTTCACCGTTGCCGGGGAGAAATGATGTATGAGGAGCTATGGAAGTATGTAGTCCAGTGGTGATGATGCCCATTATCGCCATCATCATAATCAACGGCAGCAGCAGCCGCAACCGTTAGCGGGGTAACCCTTCCAAATGGCTAAATGTCCGGAAGAATTCAGAGATTAAAAAAAAGCTTAACTACGTGTGCATAAAAGGATGACTGGTAATTGTAAGTATTTTGGGCTGCCAAAATGTGCGTTGATGTTGGTGGTGGTGTTAGCGGGAGCACTGAGCAGTGCACTCTCTGCACACTCATTCATTATCATTATCATCAGTGGGCACTCATTATATGGGGGAGAGGACGACGATGTGTGCAGAAAGCATTTTAATACCTCATCAACATCATACACTCATCATGGTGATCATCATTATAATCAGTTTTTTATATGAAAAAAGTAATCAGCAGCAGCACCACAACATAATTATGCGCCAGAGAGTAATAGACCAACCGACAAGCACAGGATTTTGGAGGCACATCTTTTTCATTATAACCATCATCATAATCATCGTCATCATCATCCTTCTTCGCTCCATCTCAAATCTGAAGTTGTTGTGTCAGCAGCACTCATAAATATTGAAGTTGAACATTGGTACTTTTTTCGCAGTCCATCTGAAATGAGCTTATGAGCCTCACTCTCTGCCGGTCTGCGCGCAGCAGCAGCAGCAGCGGTGTTGGTGGTGGTGGTAGGGAGGCTTTAGTTTGCTTGCGGGAAGGAGGTGATCAATCAATTACAAAATAAATAGCACAACCACCACCACCACAGGAGCAGAAGCAGCAGCAGCGGCACAAACAACTTTGAAACTGACCACAAAGTAGTTTGGTGTTGAATGTATATTTTTTGCCTTTTGGCTATATCTACGCTAACCCTGCACTTTACAACAGCATGCCAGGCTCGGGCTGCTCGTTTCTCTGGAGGAACACCACGGGGTTGATGTTGATGCTGATGATGTATTTGGTGTGTTGTTGTTGTTGATGGTGATGATGATGATGGGATGACGGCCTTGTTCTGATTTACAATTAGGAAGTGGCCTCCTCTCCTCCTCCTCCTCCACCACCAAGAACAGAAGAGCAACTGCAAAACGAAAAGTTGTTGATGGGAGGGAAAGAAGAGAGATGCTTTTTCAAGTGAGTTCGTTTTGGCAGTGTGTGTGTGTGTGTGTGTGTGTCGGTAGGCAGAAGTTAAGGGAGAGAATAGTTGATGAGGAGAGTTTTTTTTGGGAGAAACGATTAACAAGCCTGTCAGTCATCATCATTTTCACCACGTAATCACCACCATCATCGGTGCTCATATTGTAGTTAATCATCATCAGACGACGCGCAGGAGGTGGGGAAGAGGGAGGTGCGAGGGGAATAGGAAACAAAAAACGGTTTACCACTTTTGTTTGCATTCTCTCGCGTTCTCGCGTTGCTTATTTTAATAAGACGGCTTGTCCGCCTGGTCTGGATTAATAACAGGAGGACGAGGACGACGGGACACGTGTGTAAAATTTCCCTGGTGGCATTCTTCTCCTCTTTTTTAAAGGTGTTTGAATTTTGAGCCAAATTAACGTGTTCATCCCTTTTCCTTCAATGTGATGACTCCCAAAACGGTCTCAACTCCTGGGAAACTGGAAAGGAGGTTGGCTGGCTATAAAAATAGTTAATAAGTGGTGGTGTGTACGCTGCGCTGGCTTGAAAAAAAAACTTCCACATTTTTTGTTGATTCGCCCTCGTAATAATCTGATAATCAGATACAATTTTACGATTCTGTCAACCGTCCCTCTTTGCTCTACTGTCATTTTTCGGCGGGGAGGATGACGATGACGTTGTCGTTAGTCGTCGCATCGTAAAAAAAAGTCCTAAAAGTTGTACCACGACGAGTTACCTTCAAAAGAAAGTTTGACTCGAGTTGAGTTTATTTTTCCAGGTACTTATTACGTGGTATATAAAAACTTTATTATTTGTCTTTCTCTCTGGTGCGTCGTGGTGAGAATGCTCAATTAATTCTCCATTCCACAACGACGAAAGGTGAAGAGAGCAATTCGTTTCTGCCTGCCTGGAAGCACAATCGGAAAGTGAGAGGGATGTGCATATATATAAATGTGTGTGTGTGTGTCTCTCTCTCTGAGGGTATAAGTGGGATCGTTAAAAATTAGATCCATTTTTAACGCTCTTTGCCTGCCATTGGTTGGCAGTCAAGGTAACTCTCAAATGCACACAAACCACAACAAGCTGTATCAACAGCACACATACTTACTCGTTTTTCAATTAATACGCCAAAGAACACCCTCCGGACTACCCTGCACTTGATAATCATCCAAAAAGTCAAAGTGCACTGATTACCGAATGGCTTTGTAGCAAGGTAATAGTTGATAGGATATCGAAATTTACATAAAAATTCAGAAATGTTTAAGATGAGAGTGAGTCTTATCAGATAACTTCCTCCTTATCACCAGCCTTCATTGCATATGCATAGCTTTGTTGTCGAAAGTCTCTTGCCGTAAGCCTCAAAACAAAGAAATGAAATGGACAGCAAGAAACGGCTACACAGTTGGAGGAGCAGTGTCCTACTTACGGTCACGTTATCAGGGTGTCCTTCAAACTGAATTGTGATGGTGTCATTTTCTGCCCCTACAAAGAAGTACCCGTCCCCACCGCGTACTAGTTCCTCATGCTAATTAGAATCTCTCCATGCAAATGTGCTGATTACCTTGGAATTTAGATAGTTAGTTCCCCCGGAGTCCTGGAAAATTTAGTGAAAAAAAAATTGATTGAGTAAACGGCGGCAAAATTTAAATTTCTTCGGTTCAAGTTTTAAAATAATCAGGCAATTTAACCACCAAATCCACCTAACTAGCCGCATCAGATGAATGTCAAAGAAAAAATTGTCAACGGACCAGGGACCGACCATTATCTTCTTTTGCACTGCATTTTTTCCCGAATGTGTATATGTGTGTACTTTTATGACGCGGCTCCTCCTTACTTTTCAAAAAAACTATCATCGTATTAAATTTCCACATAAAAAGTGTTGATGTAATTCGATCCTGTTGTTCACCATCAGCTGCAGCATGAATCTCTCTCTCTCTCTCTCTCTCTCTCTCTCTCTGACTGAATGATGAAAGAGGTGCTATGATGATAGCAAATTAGTAGCAATAAGAGAATGAACAAGTGATGAGGATCATTTTCATCGTGAAGACGAAACACAGAGAAGGAGCAACAGCAGCAGCGGCCACAACTTCATACAACTACTCTCTGCATAAAAAAATGTGGAAAAAATAGAAATAACCGGCGGCAGTACCACATCATCCAATGTCTAACCATAGCATTCAGAGAGAGAGAGAGAAGAGAAGTATCTTTACCTCACTCTCCGTCGATGCAGACAGTTGTTGTATTTTTCAGAGAGAGAGAGTGAGAGAGAGATCACAGAAGGTGTACATTTTCAAAGTAAAAACCCCCAGAACGAGAGGAAGGTAGGCCAGAATAAGAAGAAAACGGAGAAGGAGGCAGGAAAACGAGGCAAATCTGACAAGACGTGATATGTGCCCAACTATTTTGTTTAAAAACAGCAGTTCAGTGAAGAGCATGTTGTTCCCTGCCAAATTGACAAATGATTCTTGTCCGGCAGTTCATTTTAAAGCAAGCAAACTGCTAAATAAGATGTTCCGTGTTCGTCTAATAGCCCCACATTGAAATGACTCTGTGCAGCAGGTAGGGCTAGGTTTGGTAGGTATGCCACCACCAAACGGGTATGTGTACAGTGGCATATATATATATACACACACATACACACACACACACATACTTTATGATCATAATCATGGTCATCTTGATGATACTGGAAAATAATTGCCAGAATTAATGGACGGATAGCGTGAAAAATAAGCGAAAATGAGATGATTTTTTTTGTGGGCTCAAGATAAAAGTATAAACATAATGGGGAAAAAATGCCTGCATCTTGTCGTAAATTACCCGACTGAATTTATGCAGTAGTGGGGCCAGTGCATGCAAAACATGCCATTGTAATTTTTGCAACCACAACTTGTTCCTCTTCACATCTTCTCAGGTTACCTCGTTTTGCAGGGATGACTGGCTCGACCAATTTCGAACAAGATGTATGATAGTCATCTCTTCATTTATTTTACTTTTTCCCCCCTGATATACTCCTTATGAGAGAGGCCGTCGCGCCAGGTTTGCCATATTATGGTCAATTACTCAAGAAGATCTGAGAAAAACTCGGAATTAAACGTCTTCACGAAAATATTGGTTACCTACATTTTATTAAAATTGATACGTTGTTGACGCTTGCCTCTTTTACCACGGCAGTTGCTGCTGCTCATGACGACGACGATGATGATGATGATGATGATAATGTTTTTAAAGCAGTATTATTCCGAGTGAGCAAGAATGATGATGCCGATGATGATGATGATGATGAGGATGAGTTTACTAGCAAGTACACGGTTTTATAACATGACTTTCCTTTATAGAAACTGCACCGGGGGTTGTTCGTCGGTTGTAACGGCGGCGGCGGCAACAATACTTAAATTATATTTTTTGCACAACAAATGTTCTTACTCCGCCCGTCTGTTCACACACGCACATTTTTACAGTTTTTTCCCTTTATCACTTCAAGATCAACCGAGACAAGTCACTTGTGAAGCTCATTGTAAGATCAGCAGACAGATGCATTTTTTCTCCTTTCGTGTACTCCTCGTCGTTATCTTCATTCTTGCAAGTGTATAAACACTCACAGACACACACACACCTGTGTGTGAGTGATCCGAGGTGAAAAAACAGTACCGGGAGAAGTACCTATAAATAAAGCGGAAAAGCACACAAAAAATGCCATGTATTATCTGCTGTTTACATGTACAAATATTGTTGTAAATTGTGCATAAGTACGAATCGTAGCAGTAATAATAGCGGCAAGTGGTCATCCAAAAAAAAAAGAATCATTTTGACGTTGTTGATGACGACGCTTTTGACTGATTAGCACCTTTTATCTCTCATCATCATCTCCACTATCGCCAAGATGATGATCAATTCTCGTCTGGTCTAGAGCACAGAGAGAAGGCGAAAGAAGCAGTGAAACCAGTCAGTAGTAGCAGTAGCAGTAGTAGTAGTAGTAGAAGTAGCATATCGTAGCGTTACGCCTGTTTTTTTATCCAGTTCCGAGACCGAAACGTACAATTGTAGGGAGAGCACACCATTTTAACAGTTTTCCAATTTTCCAAACAACCTGAATGCTCTCCCTCTCTCTGTGAATAGCGCCGCAAAAGTTGTACATAGTTTCAGCGTGGAGGTATGCCGTTGTAGGTAGGCATGGCAGCACCGTGTGTGCAAATGGTAGGTAGGCAAGCTTAGTTAGTATTCATTTTTCTTGGTTTTTTTGTTTTTTTTTACTGTGTGGCAAAAATATACATGTACTCGGAGAATATTATTATAATCAGGAATACAGATTTTTTAAGAGTACACAGTATTCCCAGAGAAGTATAATGGTAGTGGTTGGTAAAAATGGTGGAAGGAAGAATGCTAAAACAGCAATAATAATAACAATGTTGTTCACGAGGACGACGACGACGAGGATGATGATGATGATGATGATGATGATGCCAATGGTTTTCGTAGAGAGTTGGTTAGTAGTTGTGGGTCGTCATGGTGTCGCCAGCTAGCCAGGAGAAGAGAGCAGCTATTAACAAAGTACATAGTTTGCTAAATAGCCCAGTAAGTAGTTTTGGTTGAAACATGGCTAATAATGGACTGTTTTACATGAGAAATAATAATAAGATGGGAGAAGGAAGAAGAAAAGGGCTGGTGATGTCGACGACGACGACGACGACGACTACGCAACGACCACAGCAACTATTACTGTTGTGTACCGACTGACTGGTTTTACCATGTGAAAAATAGTAAAAAGTATTAAATAATAATAAATACCATTATAATCGTTTTGCTTTTTTTACTGTTAACCTCTTCCCCCTACCACCACCGTGTCGTTTTGTTCGTGCTCAATGTGGTCACCATTTTTGCTGGTGGATGGGTAGTCAGCTAGTCAACAACGTGGTGGGGTTATTAAGACAAAAGTCTCTACGTTTCGGCAAAATATGGCAATATTGGCAATTCTATATGGCTTATTTTTTTTGAAGAAAAATGATGGAAAGGCTGCTAAAAGGACGGCGCATAAAACGGAGAGCTGTTTTTATTATCTGTTTCGTCTTCCGTAACAACTTACATTTTTTATGGTTGGCAAAAATGTTGTTGTTTTTTCACCATAAAAAGAGAGAACGTTTTGTTTGCTGTCATTCAGCCACCGATTCTTTACAAGGATTTTTAAGGCTAAAAAGAGGCAAAGGAGGAGGGGGAGGATGTTAAAACATTTTTGCTGGAGTCATGAAAACATGTTTAAAAAATTGAGTGCGGGAGAGAGAGAGAGAGAGAGAGAGAGAGAGAGTAAATTGAATCTCTAAGAAATTATTATGATTTGTTGGCCGTTTAAGCAGAAAAAGGAAGAAAAGACTGCTGGCTAGTAAAAGTAGATGGTGAGATGATGGGTTTGTTAGGTTGGTTTGGTTTTGCCATTGCTGGGCTCCCGCTGCTGCTGCTGTTGATGAGAGTAAGCGAGTAGTGAAGGGAGAGAGAGAGAGAGATGAAACGAGTGAGTGAGCAAACAAAGTTTTGTGTAACCCTGTAATTAGCAAGAGGCATTATTCTTGCCGAAAGGAATATATGTACGTAATAAAAAAAGTATCTACCGTAAATAGGTACCTATAGCCTTTCCGCATATTCACTTATACACAGTTTTATGCTGGCGTTTAAAAATACCTGTAAACTTTTGTTCAGGAGAGCATATTGTATTCTTACCGGAGAGAGAGAGAGAGAGAGAAAAAAATTCTTCACATAATATGTGTACACTGCTGTCGGTGCTGCTGGGAATCTGGAAGGAAGCCCTAAAATCAAAATGGTCAAAGAGAAAAAATCCCCAAGACAAACATGCAGTCATTTTCACACACACACACAGCAGTTGTAATAAAAAAAACTCTCTTCACTCACGAGTTTCGTATGGGATTTTTTCCGTGAGTGTGGTAGTGTATTGGCGGTATGTATGTGTATGTAAGGATGAATATTATTATTATTATTAGAGAATAAACGGTTGGACAGGTGAATTACTTCTTGTTTTCTCGACAAATCTGATTTTATCCTTAAACACTGTGCTGACGAAAGACGTCAACAGAGTGCATATTCATTCATACGTTATATATGTCTGTTCGTGTGTACATTTTTATGAGTTCCCAGTTCGTGTACACGATTTTTAGGATGTTTGTGTGTGTGTGTGTGTGTGTGTGTGATATTTAATGACTGTGTTTAGTATGTTTCACTTGCTACTCACTTCCATGACAGCCACTTGTTCCCCGTCCGCACAGAAACACACGTTGGTTTTGGTTGTTGTTGCACTAGCTCATACTACATTCATTGCTACATTGTTTCACAATGACATTAGAAAAAATTAGAAAAACAATAAAATTACGGTAGTGTTCTTCCCATTTATTACCATTGTCATGTTTTGAGCTGGGCAGGAGCAAAAAATTTTTTAAGGAGAATTTTACACATTTTTATGACGTTGTTGCGTTCCAGGGAAGGCGAAGAAGCTTTTCGTGTTTTGATGAAATGGCGTATATGTCTATGACTGCGGCATGTACCTATTTTCAGGTTTATATCCACGCCTTTGGTATATATCGCGTCGTTTGGTGGTACCTGTGAAAATGTTGGGGTTGTTCCAGTGCGCATATATGTATATATGTAGGGACTCCGTTAACGTCTTCAAGTGGGTTGTAATGGGGCAATAGAAAATCATGACGACATGCTCGACTCGATAAAAAAAGTGATTATTAGTGAGACTGATGACGATAATGATGATGATTATGAAATGAAATTGGTGAACAAGAATCCTGAGTGGCAGTTTGCTTAGCGTAGTATCAAATAGTGGTAGTCGTCGTAGCACAGTGGTTGTTATTACATTATTATTCTTCCTACAACGAAACGACCACTCTCTACTACTTTTTCTCCACCAGGGCAGTTCAGCCGTACTGTGTGCATATAAAATGCAAATATTTGATGTAATAGCCCCCATCATCATCTTCATATTAATTATATTTTCCCTGTCTCAATCGTCATTTTCACTGACTAACTCACTCAGGTGAGTTTTGTCAGGGTGGATCATGATCCTCACCATACGAGGATGATCGATTCTACAGAAACAAAATCCTGCCATAATGATGCCAATGTCTGACCTGGCTTCTCTTCTTGTTCTTCTCGTTCTCCGGGGAACATGGTCCATCCTCAGAACACGCTTCACCGAAATGTTCACTTCTGCAGATGAAATGCACCCACATTACCATCATCATCATCATGATCATCATATACCATCCAAATCCCACATGGTACCACAAACGACCATTGTAAAGTATGTGTGTTAGTTGCCCCATAATACATCTCATTCTGCCGTTAATATTGGCTAATTCCAACCAGTTTATTGATGCTCCTTGACTCCTTGATCTGCTCCTTAGTGGTTCAAAGATACAAGAAAAACTGTATTGTACACACATAAAAGCTTACTTACGTATACACAAACAGCCTCAGCAATTACACAGGTGCTCAAGCTCATCATCATCATCATCATCGTCATCATCACCACCATTCCATCGACAGCAGCAGGTCTGCATTCTGCAGTACATTTTTACTATTACCATAACAACAATAACTACTTACTCTTCTGATATTACCAATGCAAGACATACCATAAACGCTACTACTACAATTACTGCTACTTCTGCTGCTGCTGCTGTTGATGATGATGAGGCTGTGTGTCTTCACTGTTCCATACACACATACACACTTATTTCAGTTTTTATTTGATTTTCCTATCAACCCAACTCATCTTGGCACATTAATTTTTATTACTTCTTCACCCTTTTTTGTATTTAACTCCCCTTCGTCTCGTATTACAATTACCCCATTTGCCTCTACTCTTCTTCTTCTTCTTCTTCTTCTTCTTCTTCTTCTTCCTATTCTTCTGCTACACGTCAGTTTAATTACATTTGCACATAAATTGTGTCTTCTCTTGCAGAGAGAAACATTAATTTATAATATGTATATTATGTGTATTATTTATCTAAACTGCCCCTTTTCCTCCTCTCCACCACTATTTAACACCAAGTCGTCGTCGTCGTCGGCGGCGGCGTCATCATCATCTCACGAGGGAACACGAGGATGCCATATGAACTATGAACCGTATTAATAATTTTATACGTGCCTATTTATTATAATGGGGTGGGATTAGGAGTAATTTAATGTCCGTTGCTCCTACTTTATGAATATGTCTGTCTGCCAGGTAATTAATAGCAAGCGGGTTTTATCTTTTTTGCCATTTCTCTGCTTGTTTTACAAGTATTTGTTAGTACAGGCGAAGTAGGTAAATGAATTTATGACGATGTAAGTCGTACCATTGGTACCGCTATAGGGTGACTACATTGGTAAATGAAAAGAAAATTGAAGAAAAAAAATCTGCCAGGTTGGTGGTATCCTCTGGCCCTTAACCCAAAGGTTTAAGTGTCAGACAGGGAGGTAGAGGAGACAAATATGTGCGTACAAGGTAGATGTAGGTGGGGGTTGAAGGAAAACGGAATTAATAAATAGACGACGACAAAGATGAAAGAGAATAATGTCGACAGTTGTGATTAAAGCTGACATACACACACGCGCATTTGCGCACGTAAGGTTTTCTATCGACTTTGTTCTAAACCACTAAACATGTTTCTTTGATGTTCTACGTTGTCATGATGATAATGATATACGATGTGTGTGTGTGTGTGTTGTAAGAGTGCCCATTGTGTACACTTGGTACATACTATTGACACGTGTAATTAGGTGAACTGCCATAAAAATTATGGAAACTCATAGATATACAGAGACAATGAAACTTCCTTTAGTACCCCCCGTCACCACTACCCACATTGCAATTACATTTTACATTGCCGACAGGAAAAATCACGGAACAGCTAGGTAGAACAAAGGTATACATTCTTGAAACAAGTAATTGTTCATAAATTATCAATGTGTACATATAATTATCACTCGCTACTCACACACACACACACACACACACACACACAGCGCTGGGACAAGGTCACCTTTAGGTATGTATTCATTCACTTATTAAATGTATTAAATTATTACCTGCCATTATAAATTTTGAAAAATGAAACGCCAATAAAGTCCGAAGCGTAAATGAAAACTTAATGGATTTTGGCGGTTAAAGTTGTACCGCCGCAATTCCTTCTTCTTTTTTTTTGGTTTTCTTGCTGCGTTATATTTTGACGCTTAGATGGGTGATAGTGGAAAGTGCGTACCTAATATTTTCTGGTAATAAAGTTATAAAAAAGGTCGTGCAACACTGGTGATGATGATGACGACAAGGATTGTGATTGCTGCTGATATACAAATAGAGTTTATTTACAGACTTCTTTTCTCTCCTGTTCGCTTTCAACTTTTTTTATCTCTTTGAATCTCTCTTGCAAGTATCCATCCATCCAACCTGATCAGTTGACTGCTGCTTCAAGTGGAACTGGTCTAATATGTTTAGAGAGAGAGAGAGAAAGAGAGAGAAGTGTACTAGTATAATGTGGTGGTGGTGATGCTGCTTAAAAGTAATTTAACAAAACAAGTGATATAACGAGACGTGCCTGGCCTGCAGTAAATACTAGCACAGGATGATGGTGATGATGATGATGAGTCGGTGTTAATTACCGGGGTAATGTGTCCACGTTATCACTAATCAGCTATCATGATCCATTAAGTATCCCCATTCTACTAGCCGGAGGATGAAAAAAAGAGAATCATGAAACCAGAAAGGAAAAAAGCTGAACGAGAAAGAAAAAAGCAAGCGAGCATCACATCAAGTTGCTTCTCTGCTGCGGCTGCGGCTGCTGCTGCTGTAGCTGCACTAATGTTCCGTTGTTGTTGTTTTTTTCAGTTTAGGTGAATGATATATTCGAGAAAAGAAAAGAAAAAAGGTTAGGGAAGAGGTTGGAGGGAGGAGGGTCAAATCCATTAAATAAAAACAGACATCATCATAAGCAACAAATATTAGTGTTATTATTGTAAGACTTACAATCAAGAACCACGCTCCAAATTTTTTTCTCTTCCTTTAACTCTGCCTCAAGCAAACTCAAACCTCACCTGGAATGGTGGTGGTGATGGCGATGATGGCGATGATGATGATGAGCCAGGCCAGCAGAGAGAAATAAATACATACAGACATAAACATAATTATGCACGATAATTCTGTTAATGATAACCACTGCTGAGTTTTTTTTACCAGGGGAAAATATATTAACCTCATAAAAAATGTTTGAATTTGGGATACTATGCACCAACCTACAAAAACACATACGGTCCAGTATTCTAGAAAAAAAGTGGTATTTTGCGGAGAGGCAGTTGGACCGCTTCTGGATGGACGCCTGAGAGAAACATTTATTGGTTTAGGGATTTTTTTACATTTATTCCCAAGGGTAGTTACGATCCAGTAAGAATGTTGAGCAGTAATGTGTTTCTTGTCGGGGACAAGTAGTAATGAAGGCAAACGTTAAAAAAAGAATGTACCTAAATGGTTACCACGAAGGAATTTGCTGAAATGTTATTTTTTGTCAACACAGCACCGTTTTGCATTGTTTCTACGGCGGCCCGCCGTTTGGCGGTGGAGAATCGAGATGCTATGATGCTGTTTGGTTTGCTGTTGTCGTTTTTTTTCTTCGTCGCGTTATGTGTGTAAACTTGAATGGCGGTATTTTAATGTGGGGTACGTGTGTGTATTTGTGTGCGGGGCATATTATGTTGATGAAGAGAGGAGAACTTCCACTTATTATAAAGATGACGATGACGAAGGTGAGGATGATTTCTCTTGATAAATTAGCCGCCATGGCGGTGCGGTGGCGGTGGTTTCTGTGAATAACGTGTCAACAAGACAAGAAAACTACTCCTACTTATGATACTGCTGGCAGGAGAGATGTTGAAAGGAAATAAAGAAGTATGGTGGTTCTGGTGTTGGCATTCAAATTAAACGAGGCATGCATGAGAAAATATTTTGAAAAGACGGGTAGCTCTGTAACAACAAGAACGTTTAATGTAGAACTCCTATTCATTCCTGACAAATAATCATAATAATAAAGTTGAGGTGTTAAGAAGAAGAATGGGGAATAAAAAGACAAGCCATTTAGAAAAGTATACAAGAGAGAGAGAGAG